>JBBJLR010128412.1:0-17939 GCA_037577145.1 Brachypetersius gabonensis | reverse complement strand
TGTGTGTGTGTGTGTGTGTGTGTGTGTGTGTGTGTGTGTGTGTGTGTGTGTGTGTGTGTGTGTGTGTAGGGGAGTTAGATAATTATAATTGCTGGTGCACAGTAATGTTAAAAACCCATCATTGCTTGCAGGCTCCCACTGCACAGTCAGGCTCTGATCACATGATCCGGCTTCTTGCTGCTTTGATGTAAACAATCACAGCCAGCTCCTGCACTGCAGTACAGAAGGAGAGTTCTCAGAACTGTTTCCTTCCTGAAAAAGGGTCCCATGCTCCAAAACCTCAAAAAGACTGTCAGCATGACTGTCAAAGGAAGAACATACTACCTGAACGCCTGCCACAAGTCTGAACAGCTGCATGCAGACGACCCACATTCAGCCAGCAGGCTTTTAGACTATAGCTGTATCAAATGTGCTAGTTTAATAGTCATTTAAAATAGATGTAGAAAATATCGTTATAATATCAAAATAATGCAAAGATTAAGATCAACAGCAATAAATAATTGTTCAAAACTTGCAAGTAGCAGCAACAGGATTAGAAAGAACGTACTTCAGAGGCAGACTTGGTCGCAGTCGTTTTTTGAATAAAATTTATCTTACAGTTTAATCTAAAATTTCCCTTAAACTGAGGGTTTTTTTGCTTTAGTGTAGATCAGTGGTTCCCAACCTTTTTTCCTTGAAACCCTCCTTGCCTGTGTCCAAGACAAGCCAGGACCCCCAACTCCTACCCCCGTAGACGCCCAAAAAGAATAAAATGATTAATTACAAACATTTATTTGCAAAAAATAAACAGTGGTTGTACGTTTTTGCGCTTATACTCTTATACACACACACACTTTTACATTTCACTCTTTAAGAATTTTTTGTATACAATTCTAATTTTTGTAAACTCAATTCAGACAAAATTCTGCGCACCCCTGTGATCTGTAGCGTCCCCCCTAAGGGGGGCCCGGACCCCAGTTTGGGAGCCACTGATGTAGATAATTGTGATGCCTTATTTTTGAAACACAGCTACAGTGAGCTAAATCGCATTGTAAAGGGAGCAAGGTAGCCGAGCTCAGTGGTACCACTAGCAGTCCTGGACAGTCGTACTCTGGCCCGGTTCATGGCAACCATGCCTAGTGTGAGTACACCCTTAGGCTACACACAGAGAACATACACTGGGACTTTCTCTTTATAGGGCTGAGGAGAGACTCACATCTGAATAAGTCTTTTTTTTTTTTTTTTTTTTACATGAAAAGGAAAGGAAAACTCGCTGGCCTGCTTGTTTTATGTGGTACAGAACACAAAACCCCAGAATCCTCTGTACTGAAAACAGCACAGATTTATATATGACTTATTAAGGCTTTTGGGTCAGATAGAGAAGCATTGCATGGCCTATACGGTCATTTGTAAGAAATGTTAGAATCTGTATGAACATATGACTGGAGTGACTGAAAACTACTAACGTGGGTGTGTTGGGGTGAATGTGTGCATGTCTAAGGCATAACTGATGCTGGGTCTGGTTTTACTGCACTAGTCGGTTTGATCTCTGCTGGAAGTGGGGAACCAGGGCTCGGCGTTGAGGTTGAGGTTTGGGGTTATGGCTTGTATTTGTTTTGATTAAAGGAGGGAAAAGGACAGATGTTTTGGAGTTTATCGAGCAGAGCTGCAGCTTCTCCCTCCTGCCAGAAACATTAAGCTTCAAACAGAGAGCTCTGATATCAACATGGAAACCTTTTTCTGTAGTAAAATGTCCTTGTTTGAAGGAGCCTCTGCCTCCAGTCTTGCCTGTAAGGGAAGCATGAGAACGGTGCATTATGAAAAGTTTTTCCCGACTGGAAACATTTGCCGTTCTGCTCGCGGCCATTTGCAGATGAATGAATTAATTACATTTAAACTTGGTTCTTGTTGGTGCTTCCAGGGGTTCCCGAACTCAGAGCCCTCTCCTGTATCTCCTACATCTGATTCAATAGAATACAGTACACAGAAAAGCAATAAAAAATGTTGAAAATGCAATAGCAGTGACAGTATCTAAAAGAAGGCAGACTAATGTAGTAGGCTTCTCACGATACTGAAATTTCAAACTCGATACTGATACTAAGGATGATAATACTATTTTCGATACTACAGGGGGAGATGAAACAAACAGGAACTTTTTAATAAATAATTTAAGGGGCGCTCATGGGACCGTCGCACCGGTTCTGCAGGGAGGAGAGCTTCGCGACCGGGAGCTGAAGGTTCGTGTAAAATTTTGTTCCCCAGTCGAGCTACGGAGCAAATTGCTCAGTGACAGCCGACTCGGGACTCATTTAAAGGTGCGTGCTGCTTTTTTTTTTTTTTCCTCCGTAGAGAGTGGGGTTGGGCTCGGGCCTCTAAAGCTCCCCCTGGCTCTCTATGGAGGAAAAATGAATCTCAAGCCGGCTGTCATGTAAACACTGGGTCCTCCAGGTAGCTGGAGGAGGAGCTGCCTGCTGCAATGCCTGTTGAAAATTGTTGTAGTCTACAGGCGATTTCCGTGAACCGGCAGATGCAAAACTGGCATTTAAGTATCAATACCAGTGCTAATTGATATTGCACTAGATACTAAATTTTATTATTTAGATTATCAAGATTAGTATCTTGATAATCAATTTTTTTTGACAACATTATGTAGGGGGCAACTATCTGACGAGGCACCAGCAAAATATTGGGTTCTGATCTGGGCTCAGTCTGAGCAGTACTGGACTTGGATTTATTATCGGTGTCTCTTCTGTGTTTTTACTGTTTGGACTTGTTTTTTTTTGGGTTGTTTTTTTTTTTTTTTGCTAGTGGTAGTTGAGCTGTTTGATCTGCAACTCCACAAAAATATACTCTTTAAACCGCAATAGATTAATGTTAATGTTAGTCTGTTACAGATTTACAAAAGGCCTGTTTATCCCTGCAGGACATTTTTTTATTAGTTAAACTGAAACTTTGAGTAACTTTTAGTAAAGCTGTGTCATCTCTGTTAGGACATGCAAGCTAGTTCACTGTTCAGGTTCTTCAGTACCGATTGGGTCGGGGCTGGGTATCAAAGTCCTTTGGTTGTAGCTTAGTGGTTCGTGCATTCGCCCTGCGATCAGAAAGTCCAGGTTGAATTTCGTGCTGTTCACTCTGTGTGTTCACGTATGACAGAAGAAAATGGTTCTTGATTTGTAACCTTGTACTGGGCCCTTTTTAGTGCTATTCAAAATCATTGAAAAAACCCATTTGAAGCATGAGTTCCTTTAAACAGTGCTGTGAGTTCCATACTTAACATTTTGCCACTTCATTCTTAGCTGAAACAACGTTCAAATGGTCGAAGAACTGCATTCAGTCATAGAGAGGAACTATTCAGTCGTGCGTTAACTGTGGTTGATTGTTCTGCTCCTATTTATAACCGTCACAACCTGGTCCAGCCTTTCTTGCGCTAAATGTCACAAGAACATCACATTTCAAAGCCAGTATCTCAAATGTAAATGTGGGCTGAGCATAAAGTTACACACCTGTCATTAGGAATGTGGAGTTCTGTTCTGTCTCTTGTGGGGCAGGATATGTAATATGTAAAATATTAACCAACCGGAACTTGAAGGTTTGTGGTTCAAGGTTGCTTTGTCATCAGCAGAGGTGAACGCATTTCTCCATAGACGTATGTAATGTACCGCGGTGCAACATTAAACGATCAAATTATGACAGAAACAATATGATAAAAAGACACCACAACAATGTACAGTCGTAATATAACAGTGTGGTCTGTATGAGATGTAAAGCTGTTGGAGTGATTAGTATTTTATGTCTGATTATTGCACAGGTGACAGCAGCACTGAACAAAGTGCAAGGAATGACAGAACTAATACGGCATTCCAGCATTTAACAGTAATGTGAATGGGATGGGAATACAATAACAGGGTTCTGAATGGGCTGTGGAACCTGGTGCACTGGACTCACTGGACAGCTTGTGAGACTCTTGCAATAATAAATGTAGGTAATGATAAAAAATAATGTGTTTTTGTCATAAACCTGACTTGACTTTTTTTTTTCCTAAGTGATTGAGTGTTGAGTAAGAAAATATTGAAGAAAATGGAATGTTCAATTTGAATATTTGGAAAATAAAAACATAGAATGGCCATGAAAGACTCGCATTGGTGTCATTCAGGGTCATGTTGGGTTCGGACAAAATTTGATCAGGCTGAGAATTGTAAGATCGCGCGGGATAACGCGATAACAACCGTGAGTAAACCAACGGCGTTTGTTTTGCTGATTTGTTTTGCTGATTTCTGCGCACTACAAACATTATAAGTAGGCTTCCTAGTTAATTTTGTCCTTGTTGTTGCTCAGCTTTAATTGTGTTTAATGTGTTAACGTTGTGTTGCATTGCTGTGTTTAATGTTGTTAGTCATACCTAATTGTGTTGTAATAAAGAAAACAATTAATGCATTTAAAGTCCACTTTTGAATGCCATTGATTCATTTTAGGGTTTAAATACACTGGTCAACAATATGTGGGTCATATATATGATTTTATAATATAATATTGTTGCCCATGTTGTGAAGGGGTCGTCTGGAGTTGGCGCATGCGCTTTGTGTTGCGTTTTTGATCCGTATCCGTCAAAAATAGACTTGATTCGCTTCTCGACAGACATGTCACGGAACAGAGACGTAGCGGAGACACAACGCAGCGGATAAAAAACAGGGGTTAGAGTTTATCCAGCCTCATGACTCTTAATGTCCTAGAACCTCTCTGTCTCTGTCTCTCTCTCTGTCTCTCTTTCTCTGTCTCCCCCATCGCTCTCTCTGTCTCTCTCTGTCTGTCTCTCTCTGTCTGTCTCCCTCCCCCCGTCTGTCTCTCTGTCACTCTCTCTGTCTCTCTCTCTCTGTCTGTCTCTTTCTCTGTCACTCTCTCTGTCTCTCTCTCTCTCTGTGTGTCTGTCTCTCTGTCTCTCTTTCTCTGTCACTCTCTCTGTCACTCTCTCTCTGTCACTCTCTCTCTGTCTCTCTCTCTCTGTCTGTCTCTTTCTGTCTCCCTCCCCCAGTCTCTCTGTCTCTGTCTCTCTCTCTCTGTCTCTGTCTATCTCTTTCTCTGTCTTTCTTCAGATATATAACTATATATATATATATAGTTATATATATAACTATATATAACTACAAAATGTGTAATCTGGAGGAAAAAAGAAACCTATTGCATATTTTTTGACCGAAAGTGTGACCTGCTGCAGTGAAAGGAGAAGGGAAGCTGATGTTCTGACTCCTGTTATATAAAGTTTAAAAAGGTGGCTCTTGATTTGTCACATGTGAACACACCACAGCTCACAGTCTCTATGTGTCTTTGTAAAAAGGAATCTATACATGTTTAAAATAGATTTTGGAATTAACTAGAAAACAAACAGCAAAATCAAAACAGAAGTAGTTGTACATGGATTTTCATTCTGAGGGATGGGGGTTGGGGGGGTGCCGGGAGGGAGTCTCACCCGGGGAGCAATTCAGTGTAGAAACGCCACTGGTGAGTACACCCTAAATGTAAACCTCTATAAAGCAGTCATTAATGTAACTGAAGTCCTTACAGGAGGAAAGTCGAGTGTTTGGAACAGTCCAGCACCTTGTTGTAAAGCTGCTGTTTTCCTGCTCTAGATTCATCCCATCTTTCCTGCTGCCTCTCTCACTCTGGCTCTGTCCTCTGCAATGCAGTGCAGTGCAGCTCCCCTGTCTGGGCCCTCCCTGCCACAGCCATTACTGACTAGAAGCATAAACGCTAAAAGCATGGTGCAGCACATCACACCCTGTGCCTCTGACAACAAAAGCAGTTGCACAAGTTCATCCTGTGTTCCACTTAGAGCTAGTGTAGATTCAAAATAGACAAATTAGTGCCTGTCTTTGAGATTGTTTGGCTTTCAGCAACATGACATTTGAATCTAGGGGTGGAAAACAGGATGTGTTATTATAATTAGGCCTTTTCTGAGTATATCATAACCCATAACATGCATCATAAAATAGAGGCCAGTTATAAAGAGCCTGACAGCAACAGCCAGTGTAAAAACTGCATTGTAACAATTCACTGATTGGATGGCAAATGTGGGGAAAACCTATTGTAATTCTTCAAAGGCTGTTTTTTTAATGTTCAAACATGATTGCATATCTCTAAAAATCTAAATATGGTGCAGCTTGTGTCTTGACATTGTCTTCATGTATCACATGCAGCCTTATGCTGAGTAATGCTGCCGACCACAAGGAAGGAATTCCACATAACTAAACAATTGGTAAGCTGCTATTTAACTTATTGAGCTTTTTTTCTAGACTTTGGTAATGGTGTGTTCATCATAGAATAGAACAGAATACAGTAAACACATTTGAGGGGGTCACGTTCCAAGAGCACCCGCGAATTTGTGATGTGGTAAAATAAAAATGCCTAAAAAGGTTTTTATAGTGTAAACCCTAAATATGCTCCCAGAACACTTTCATTTCATTTTAAACTCAGTTTAATACATTAGCCTTAAAGACAATGTGAAGGTAAACCTGGTTCCGTACTGTACAGTTTACACTGAACTCCTGCAGTGCGTTTTCTTGGGTATCCGCTGTCGTTTTGTTTGGTTTAAGCAGGTAAATACAGTAATAAATGTATTTACTTGATAGTAATAAAAATACACCGCTGCTAACATAAACACTATGCTAACACACTTATAGAATGTCCACAGAACCTCCACAGAACCTCCACAGAACCATATCCTTTGCTGTCTCCACTTCCCAAAGCGTACCTGTCCATCCCTGTGATCTTTGTCCCGTGTGAGTGTGTCTTTTTGACTGCAGGAATTAAAGATGCTCCCAGAAAACATAGATATACTTTTTTTCCAGAAACACGACCGTATCTCAGGCCAGGCTGTGCATCTGTAACCATGTGAGGTCCAGAGCTCTGGATCAAGCTTTAAGAAAAATCTGGTCACTGGCTGCGTGTTACTTTGATTTATAGTTTGCACTTATGTTCACTTTAAATAGACAAAGGTTTTATTTATTTTTGTTCTATTTATGTTTTAATATTTCAGTTAGGTCACACACGGCTTACAAACATTAGGAGTTCGCGCACAGGTTGGATGAAAATCGCCTCGTTCTCGTGAACCCAACATTGCGTATCGTCTCGTCAGCCGAGCGTCTGGTCATACCGCTACATTTAACCCATTTACCAAGTGCAGCAGGGGGCTGCCATCAATGAGAGCAGCATGTGGGGACAGTATCTTGCTTAAGGGTACATTAGTGATGACACTACCAGTGTTGGGATTCAAACTCACAACCTTCTGATTGCCACTAGTTCACCCAGCTGCCCCTGAATGTACAGTTCGACGAGATTTGAGGCTCTGTAGATGCTGATCTCTTGTCGTAAGTATAAGAAGTATAAAGCAAATAAAGTGTAGCATGAAAACCAGGACAGAGCACATAGACCTGTATTACAGCCCATATCTATGTTTTGCCCTCTGAGCATTTTTTGTTGACTAATAACACTGAATGGATCACTTTGCTGTGTCTGCTAGTGTAGTGGGTGACGATGGGCTACAGATGGGTCAGACTGATGTTCATATATAGGTCTGTAGGTCAGGCTGCACAGGTCATTAATGTTCGTTGACCGTACTGAATGTGTTTCTTGCTTTGAGTGCTTTTTGCGAGTGATCAAAAATGATTGTGCAGTTCCCATTATTTATATGACCAACTAAATTCTTTAAAGTGGAGATATCGCAGTCTAGTGATTTTAAATGGGTTTCGAAAAAATGTCAGATTTTTAAGTAGTTTTGAAAAAATTAACCGTATCGCTGCTTGGTTTTCTTTGAGTAGTCTTTGCCAGTCTTAGCCAGAGGGACTGTTTGTCTTTGCTTCACTTTTACATACTGCCTTCCTCAATATATCACACTAAAACAGCAGGTTGTGTGTGCTTATTGGCAAAGAACCATCTGTGACATTTTGCAACGGACATGCAAAGTGGCCAATTCTAATCCACTGTCTGGCGTGAGCAGCTTTATTTCAGCATTAAAGCAGCAGTGTTGTTTTTTGTTTGTTGTGTTTGTGTGTGTATTTCATCACATTGCTATTGGCATCAAATTTATTGGCCAGATTTCATTTTAGCATTTTATCTTTGATCTCTTACACATTTTTAGACCAGCTATACTGTAGTCAAGCCTATCGAAATACAACACCACACATGCAAGCCCTGTAGTGTTTTTCCTGCATGCCTCTGCATGTTCATGTAACATTACATTATACAGCCAGTCACTATCATTGCTAGGTTTTGAGACAAGCTGCATGTTTATTGGTTCACTGACTCCGATGAGATTTACTCCTTAGGTATCAAAATTTCTGCTGAACGACAAGAAGATTCTCAATTTCTCTTTAATATCTAAACAATTCTGTCGGTACCACAAGAGCATTGACGACTGATACCCAGATCTGCTCAGGGGAGGCTGGGTGGGCACTCGGCGCTTTATTGTACATTCATGTTTATTTTAGGAAACTAGATTAAAATGATCTTTGTTTCAAGTAAAGATTAGGGTTCAGCTCAGGTGCTATCAACTGTTTGCTTCAGCATCCCATGCTCTGTTGGAACTGTCACAAAATTACTGGAGGAAAACAAATTTTGGGTAGAAAAAATGTCAAACAAAAGAAAAACACAATACAGTAATCCCCCGCCTTTCACGGGGGTTGTGTTCCAAGCGCTCCCGCGTGTGGTGGAAAACCACGTTGTTGTGTTTTGGTTAAAAAATCCCTAAAAATGCCTATTTTTAAAGTGTAAACCCTAAACATGCCCCCAAATCTGCTCCCACTTTAATGTCATTTTAAACTCAGTTTAATGCTTTACCCTTAAAGAAAATGTAAAGATAAACCCGCATTTGAATTTAAATCCCCACTGAGATCTGCAAATCCACGGGACAAAAATTAAACCCGGAACGCATTTAAATGAGATCCGGCTCACGGTTTTCGGGGAATATCCCCTGATCTACTGGGGCTAAAATACAAATGAGGGCTCGTTGGAAAGGTCTCCTGGAGATCTACCGGACTGGAGTTTGAAGTGTCTGAGTGCTTTCCCTACCGAGATATGCAACTCTGAAGGTCACGGGAGAAAAATATTGGGACTCCAAAAAATATATATATTTATTGTCACAAAAAAGGCAGTTTCCGCGTTATTGTTGGAATTTCCTCATAAAACTGAGTTTGGTTCTCAAAAAAAAGTACGTATGACTGAATCTGCGACTCCTGATCCGTAAAATTGGGGGATTACTGTACAGCACCCCAAGCCATGATTTAACCACTTACTGTGGGTATTTTTTTTAAGCTGTAAGCTAAATATTGTAATGACGCAGCACAGAAGCCTCATTAGCACGGTAGGTAGTCTCATCATCTGAAGGTCGCAAGTTTGATCCTCACATGGGGAAGACTGAGCTTTTGGGGCAGATGGTAGCCTAGTGGTTAGGGTGTTCGCCCTGTGATCAGGAAGTTGTGGGTTGAAATCCCAAGACCGTTAAGCACCACTGAGGTACCCTGAGCAAGGTACCATGCCCACACGCTGTGTTCCTGGCTGCCCACTGTTTCACTTGGTGAATGGGTTAAAATGCTGTTCACACTGTGTACTGTGGTGAAAGTGAATGGTCACTTTCACTTTACTTTCACAAGCCTAAAGAAAGGCATATGCTGGGGGTCTCAGTAGGGTCCCTTTCCTTCAAAGCATCTGGTCGTTTAATGCCTGCCCTCAGAGCTACACGAACTAATGGAGGGAACAGCACCAAAGTATCTTGTGATTAATTGAAGTAGTTGCCCAAGCAGCCCCAAGCCTCAGCAGTGAGGGTGGCAGATTGGGCTGGGGCATATTTGGGGGAGTTGTTTAAATGTTCACGTTCTCTATTTCTGTGATCTAAATTGCTGCTCTTTATTGTGCCTCATTCCACAAGCCGGAACACTCTTTATAACTTCATCTCGAGTGGATGAGCTCAGCATATATACTACGCAGATTTTGTGGTTTTATGACAACGCAAAGCAAAACAGACTGATGGCAGCAGGCTCTTTAAAAAACAAAGTTCTAACTACAAAGCTGAACAAAACCAGCTTTTCCGGTGTCTTTGAAACAGTTTCCATGAAGTCATGTTCCGTGCCATATGTTGTCCCTTTCCAGAGAAAGCAGATAAAAAGGATGTCTATCTCATCTAACATTGCAGAAAACCCATCAGCCAATCTGCTTGGCTTACCAGCACTGCGACTACAGCCATGACTTTGATTGAGCACATAATTGCAAAAATGTTTTTAAGACAAATGAATATTCAGTAAAGAGAAATTGCTTGTTATTATTCATTAATAGCAGAATGTCTTATTTTGTTTTTTTTGGAACAAGGCCAGTGACAATGCTGCAAAGGCTACAGAACATCTGAACCACTGACCCGCTGAGGCCTGTTAAAAATATCCCCACTCTCGAGCCCTGAGCTGTCAGCTGGGATCAGATCTCCCGAGACGTGCTTTCTGACTGCGGGGGGAAGGCAGAATAAACAATCAGAGACAGCAGTGGGCATATGGAGTGATAAAGCCAGCATTCTTACTTTCTTACTTTACAATTTTCCATCCTGCTTGTTTTGGGACTGGCATTTAGGAGCCTGGCATTGGGTGCTCACTGCACTGCACTGCTCTATTTTTACACCTCGGCATCTTGAGCTTTACGAGGACATCTGGATACGATTGGTTCATAGAGGAACCTGGTTGGTGGACTGAATTTTGAAGAAAGCTCTGAACTCCTCATGGGAAGATGTCTTTCAGTTCATTGATTCTCTAAAAGGTGGCAAAGTGATGGTAACATGATGTGCATTTCTAAATGACAAAAAACTGTCCCAAAACTGACATTAACTGTATATTCTGTAGCACATTTTCCCTCATTGGATTGACAGACTTTATCATTTTATATCCTTTTTCTGTTTACTTTTGTCATGAATGCACTTTATGGATAACAGTATAGTGACACCACTGTTTTTCAGGGTTTGGCTAGACCTTTTACTTCCAGTGAAGGACAATCTTAATACTTCAGCAGACCAAGATATTCTGGTCAACATCATGTTTTTCTATGTTGTGAACACAGTTTGTGGAAGAACCTTTTCTACTCCAGCATGACTGTGTCCCAGTGGACAAAGCAAGCTCCATAAAGACATGCTGGAGGAGTTCAGTGTGGAAGAACTTGACTGGCCTCACAGAGTCCTGATCTCAACCCCATCCAGCACCTTTGGGATGAACTGGAACACAGACTGTGATCCATACCTTCTAAATGCTCTATAGAATGAACACAAATTCCCACAGAAACTCCAGAATCTTATGGAAAGCCTCCCAAGAAGAGTGGAAGCTCTAATAGCTGCAAAGAGAACAACACCATATTAAACTTTATGTACTGGAATCCAATTGAACTAAAGTCCCTTGAACTTGACCCAATACTTTTCCCCATATGGTTGTATATAATAAAGCCAATAAGAATCTCCCCTACAGCAATTACAGTTCCTTACTTATCACCTAGCCAGTGATGTAAAGGCTAATAACTGCCATTCAGCTTTGTTCTGTGTTCCAGTTCGGGGAACATTTCATACAGCCCACTCTCAAATATATTTTTCGTTTTTCAAGACGCATCTGAACGCCTTTAAACTTGTTCTTGTAAGGCTGTTCAAGCTATATTAGCTAGCCAAATGGTTCATCTGTGTGTCTAGTAAATAAGTAACTACTCAGATATCAGGCCTTAAGGCAAGAAAATGTGTTTAAAATGTTACTGTAAATGTTCTGTTTTTGTCAAAAAATGACATACTGTACTCGCAGCGAAATGTGGTTTTCAAAGATATGGCCCTCTTTAAAAGTTATGCAATGTGTCTTCCTTGTGAGGCTATTTAATGTTGGTTAATGTGAATATACACTATATAGAATCTGCAGCTTCAGTCATTCACAAATTTTTTTCTAATAATTCTTAGCGGAACCCCTGCAAATTCACAGAATCATCCCCATTTTTTTCGTGACCATATATCATATTTCATGTATTTTAGTGCTAAATATTTTAGAAAAATTCAGTTACATTTACATTTTAAAAATAACTATAAATGTTTTGATACTGAGAAAAGAAACACAAAGCGCGTCTTGGGATGATGAAATACCACCGTATTAAGAGGCGGGAGGTTTGAAAGTAGCCAATCTGAGAACGTTATTTATTTCTCCTTCCTGATTGGCTGCTGCCCTTTAACGCAGCTGCTGTCCAGAATTTCTCCCGTGAAGCGTGTTTTCCTGTATTTTTATTACTGCAAATTAAATGAACTTACTTATGTATTTACGTGCTTATACCAAACAAAATGACAGCGCATACCAAAGAAAACACTCCTGCATGAATTCCAGTCCAGTCTATTCGGGGGTAACATCAATATTTACATTCTAGCACTGCGGGAGTTCAGTGTAAACTGTACAGTACTGATATGTACCTTTTGCATTTTCTTTAAGAGTGATGTATTAAACTGAGTTTAAAATGAAATTTGTGTTTGTGGGAGCATATCTGGGGGCATATTTAGGGTTAAACACAGAAAGAATTTTGTGCTGTTCACACTGTGTGCTGTGGCGTGTTCACATATGACAGAATGGTCACTTTCACTTCACTTTCTTGGAACATAACCCCTGCGAATGTCTGGGGTTTGCTGTGTTCAGACAAGCAAGATATTATGCAAAAATACTGCATAATATCTTGGGTCTCCCTAGTGTTTTGTTTAGTGACTTTGGGAGTTGGAGCTTTAGAACCCTTCTGATCATATTCTGGCCTAAAACTACGTTACGCAGTAGTCTGTACTGCTCTTGTACCCCTGCCTCCTTTTTCATAATTTTATATCTGTTTTGTGTTACCTTTCATCATAAAAACATGATAAAACCTCTGAGAATCCCCCCTGCAGCGATAACGAGATCCTAGCTTCTCATATAGCCAGTAATGTAGAGGGTAATAATTATGACCTTATCGGGCTTTGTTGTGTCTTGGGGCGACATTTAAAATAGCCCACCCTCAAGTATCTTTTCGTTTCTCCCACCTTGAGCATACATCTGATCCTTTTGTAATCTTTATACTGGCAAATCTGGGAAATAGGCCTTGATCTCTTAGAGCCTTTTCAAATGGTTTAAAGAAGCTGCAGAAGGTTGGAGAGGAGTTCCACAGAGATTAGAAAGTGGCCTCAAGTGAAGATATCCTTCCTGCGAACCAGAGAATGGGACTGCACAGGAAAGTGCTGCCATTGTATACAAAGGTTTGATGCTCCCCCACTGAGAAAAACAATAGATCTGTCAATCAGGCTAATTCAGTAGAACCCAACGTGTTTAAGACAAAGACAAAGGAGAGTGCATCTGGTGGCACAAAGCATTTTAGCGCCTCTGTCTAGCGAGAGTCAGGGCAGATCAGGGTGTCGCCTCTTCCACAGTATCGAAATGTGCCAGTATCTTGTGTGGGTTACATTAATAGTTAGGAAAAAATCTGATTTTCACAGCGTTCTTCATCTCAAACATAGTTCATCTGCCAAGACACATTTGGTGTGCAAAGTTTGCTTCTTTACTTTCGTGCTGGAGCTAATTTAGGCAATATTGGCATCAATTGTACAGTTTTTGACATACTAACATGGTTCCAATGTCAAAACGCCCTCTAATATCCGGTGCAGTGCGCATGTATTCAGTTTAGATTGGTTGATCTAAAACAGAAATAGATTTTTTTGTGGTTGAGTCACCTCTGTAAAATATGGGGAGAGAGAGCGGATGGTCGAGTCGCCTTCAAAATTTGTGTCGGAGTGAGAATCTGTGATGTCACGACTAAGGTGGCCTGAAGAGGACAACACACAGAGTAAAATGCACAGCAGACTCATAAACAGAAGCTCAAGTCAGTTTTAGAAAAGAGATGTTTGTCACTGTTTATAGTGGTTGAATTAAAAATAATGAATGTGGCTACGCGTTCAGCTGCCCTTAACCATAAAGGGCCTGGTAAGAGACAGAATATCAGAAGATCGCTGGTTTGAATCCATGGTGTGAGTAGATTTTTTTTAACGCTTCATGTCTCCAAACACTGGTTTCGTAGCAACCATGCAATCACACTTCGCATTTTCTTGTGGAAATGCCTCTAGTTGATTTTTTTGTGATTATCAGTGTGAATAATTCTTCTTAGTCACTCCGTGTTAAACATCCATGCGACTTGGTTTAGCTGAAAACATCCTTTTCTCTTCCTGGCTCCCTGTGCAGTACTAATTGAACATATTAAAGTGTCCCATGTTTGAATTCGAGGTTATTCAGACGTTCTTCTTGACCGTCCAGGAGTGAATGGAAACCTAAACCTGGAGCCGGATCTCTTTGATATGATCTCTCAAACCCGCAGCTCTTACACAGACCCAGGATTTTCCACATTAACCGGTGAATTTTAGTGCGAAGGGTTGTTTTCCAGACATGGCATGCTGTGCTGCATGAGGGTGGATCTTTTATTAGTCTAAATGTTCTTTTATTACTCTCAGGTAGACAGACTATCTAACCGGATTTGAATTTGCAGTTTTTTTTTCTGGTAAATGTCAAATATTTGAATGCTAAAGGATTCTTAATACATGACCCAGTAACTTCTTGTTGTATACAGGGCTGTACAAAACCAGAGACTGATCCCGTGTTTATTTAGTTGATTTAAATGTGATTTGAAACATGAGATCTGAAAACTGGAAGGACATGAGACAATTAACAACCATGCAAGACCCGGTAGGCCTGGAACGGCCTGGAACGGCCACCTTCAGATAAAAAGCACTAAAATCGTTGATGAGAGGAAAATTCTCTCCTTTTCTTCAAGTCTGAGGACATGCTTAAATGTTTCTCTACATCCCTACACTGTGAGCAGACTGTTATTTAGTTCTAAAAGGATGTGTAGCTGGTCAAATAGAAAAGATTTTGCGTTCAAACACCTGAGAAGTGCAGAATGTATTAGTCTCATTTTGTAATTGTAATTGAATTGGATTATCAAATTCAGGATTTTTGCAGAAAAACTGAACGCCAGCCTGCTAAAAAGAAAAAAAAGCTGCAATGAAGGCAAGAGGTGAAAGCATTAAAGGCTGGAAAACTGATATTTATGTCAACTTAATACATTATATTTAGCTGTAGAGGCTTTTGTGTAATTTTCTGTTTAATATATGCTTGCTGATTCTTTGGTGGTGCTTAATTAGTATAATTATCATTAATTAGATGTTCCTGCATTTGTGTTCCTGCATATTTGCACATTCTGGGTTTGTATTTTGCACAGTAACTCTAATGCTAATTACTCTAATCCCTCGCTGTTGGTTGCGTTGTGGACCTTTAATATTACTGTACATGACTGTATTTATTGTGAGTTTGCCTTTATGTGAGAGATGAATGAGGGAACGGTGATCGTGGCAGCAAGTCATTTCAACTTTCTTGCATGAATAATACCAATTAAACTAAATTGGTCCCATATTTGGATGGCTTCATCACATTGTTTTGGTTTTCCTTCTCTGAAAACAGTAATTTTGCTGGCTTGCATTGCGTGATTCTGTTTATCTCCACACAGCAACACGTGGACTATGAAAATTCCTGCAGTCTAATGTTTATTTTCAGGGACATTGAAGAGAGAGACAGGGGGCCTGTGACTCTTAAGTAGACAAAAAAGGGGGGAAAGTATTCAGACACTTGTTTGTGTTATTTAATACATGTCCAGTTCATAATTTCACTGCAATATTTAACACAAATACAGATAAAAACAATTGATGGGCCAAAAAATATTCAGACTTTAATAATATCAATTCTTGTTGAGAGGCTGTTTTCAGATACTATTAAGTCGTTTACGGTAGGAAATAATTAGATTTGTGATTTAATTAAACCAGTTTCATATGATCAGAGGGTCTATCTGACTCCCGATTTAAAAATCCTTCTTACATTTTTAGTAAAATTCAGGCCCAGGGGGTTAGCTAGCCCTCTTTCTGTGTTATTTTAGTTGGGGTGTGTGGTGGTTTTCTGGTTAAAACATTCACATTCTCCTCAGAGAATGTTTCATAAGAGAAAATGACCTTCTAATATGTCCCAGTATGTTACTCCGTTCTCATTCAATGACGTGGAATTCCACAGTACCATTTGCAGGGAAGCAGCTTCATATTGCCATGCTGCCATCACCATACTTCACCATGAGTACAGATGTTGTATGAATGTGTACAGCACACAAACACTGGTAAATTAGAACTGGATGTATGTACTGGAAGAATATTAAATACCAACAAAACGTTTTGAATTGTAGTGTATGTAGTAATGTTTGTAGTGTATGTTGTAAGGTATGTAGTCGGCAGGATGCAAACAGATTTTAGGAGACAAACAGGTGAAGTTTTATGCATTAATTAATGTTTTGAAAAATATATTTGACATTACAGCACACATTGGATAATAGGTGCGTCACTCATGGTGCAGTTGAGCTAGCGTACGCAGACACATCGATAGTGAGTTACTTTACAAAGTGCATTTATATCTAATATAGAATTACTGCAGATTTAGTTTAAGGTTAATCCTGAAGTGGCATTAAGAAGCTCTTTTTTTAAAGATGCGTACAGACCCGCCCACCTGAGTAGATCTTGAAATTTTTCTCCAAAACTGACAAGTCCTGTCTGTTCCTGTTAGGTTGGTCAGCATTTCTTTAATATTTTTCAGGCTTTAGTTGGAATCAGATTTCACGTTTTAACCGGCCTACAGATCTTGACCTGTTTCACCCCTGCTTTAGTGTTTCACCCTATTTCATTCTTTTTGCTTTTAAACAGCGTTGTTTGCTTTTAAACTATTGAACATTGTTGCAAAAATCTAAAAATATTTTTCAATTAATTTTACATCTTAAATAAACATAATTTAAGTTATTATAAGTTCTTAGCCAGAAAAAAAATAGCAAAAGGAACAATCTATAACAGTAGCACAGAAGATGAAGAAAACTGCCCCGTGATATTTTTTTTTTTGCCTTCTTCTCTGCGGCAAGGTACTATTCAAATGTCCGGGGACCAAAATCCAGGGGCCCAAGTAATGACTCTTCCTGATTGGAAAAAGACAAAGCAGGAGGAGTGGAAGGGAGAAGCTTCTCCTCAGAGAATTTGGGATGGAGAGAGATAGATGACAGGCAGTTTTATTGTCTTTTTGCAGATCAGCACTCTGCTCTGGCCCTCCAAGAGCAAAAACACTGCCTCTGCTTAGACATTACAAGGCTATTTTTTTGGTTGTTGTCGTTGGAGGTCAAATCAAACATTGACTCGGCAGTGAAGGAGTGGTGTCCTCTTCAGCAGAGTGTGACGAAAGCTTTCAGCACTGAGTAAACACAGCGCAGACAATGATCTACCTGTACTGCACCTGTGCTAGCAGAGGAACTCGGGTACCTGTCCGTGCATGCAGGAGTGTTTTGCCTAAGCAATGCCTAGCATTATAAAGTGATCTTAATTTATATATAAACAACAGCTGGGCTAGTAAATCAGTCGAGACCGACGGGACCTCGTGTACGGTGTTCTTCTCTTTTGACACTCTTCATCTTAGTTAGGGTGGTCATAGCCTAGTGGGTAAAACATTTGCCTGTGTACCCGATGAGCACAAAAGTTGTGGGTTCAATTTCCCACCCACTTTCTACCATTGTGTCTGTGAGCAAGACACTTAACCCTCTAACTAATGACTGTAAGACTATCTGTAACTAATGACTGTAAGACTATCTGTAACTAATGACTGTAAGACTATCTGTAACTAATGACTGTAAGACTGTCTCTGTAACTAATGACTGTAAGACTATCTGTAACTAATGACTAAGACTGCCTCTGTAACTAATGACTGTAAGACTGCCTCTGTAACTAATGACTAAGACTGCCTCTGTAACTAATGACTGTAAGACTGCCTCTGTAACTAATGACTGTAAGACTGTCTCTGTAACTAATGACTGTAAGACTGTCTCTGTAACTAATGACTGTAAGA
>JBBJLR010128258.1:0-17957 GCA_037577145.1 Brachypetersius gabonensis | reverse complement strand
GAGGGAACAGAGAGCCAGAAGGGAACGAGGAGAGCACAGGAAGAATCCAGAGGGGACACGGAGGGTTCAGACGGACACGAAGGGTTCAGTGGGACCGTGAACAGGACAGGAGACCTAGACATCAGACAGAGGACAATGGGGGACATCTGGTGGACACAGAGGGGAACTGAACACAAACAAGGACAGACCACCAGAACACGAGGGACAAGCAGAACATATAATCATACATAAACCATAATACAGGAACTAAAACTAGAACATAGGAGCGGCACTACGCCTCATCGCCATAACGGCGGAACCAGATTCTACTTAACTAAAACATGAACCCTGAAACACTAGAAAGAAACAGACACAGAAACGAAACAAAAGGAAACAGAAAACCCCGGACACGTGACAAAAAACAGAAAAACCAGCACGTGACTGGGAACCAGGGCCAAAACATGTCCGAACCGTTACAAGAACAACTGTCACTTAGTCCATTTTCCTAACTTCAGTTAAGAAAGGAGTATTACAGAAGCATCTTAACCTCAAAAAATCTTTAAAAAAAACCTGTCCTAACTTTAGGAAAACCCCTCCGCTGCCCTAACTGTCGCCGGCTGATTATTTAGTCTACGGGCCGTGTGATAATGCCATTAACCGATTAACTCCGCCCAGCTTAATTAATTAATAAATGCGCTTCAAAGCGAAGTGTGTGACTGTGTGTTTGTGTGTGTGTGTGTGTGAGAGAGAGAGGGAGAGAGAATGCGTGTGTGTCTCTATACTTTTGTACACATATTTGTGTATGACAGCTCTGTCCCAGTACATTTGTCCATATCTGGCTTAAAATTCAGAGCACGACGTTGTTTAATATCCATATTTTGAAGACAGTAATTAAGTTACTCTGACGATACAGTGTTAAGGACTGGAGCCTCGTAAAGTTACCGTGGCAGCAGGTATCAGTGACTTTGCCACATCACATGTGGCATTAGCTGCTAGGTAACAGACATGGTGGATCACAGACAAAAGTGGATCATCGATGTTAGATTGCTTATTTAGGATTCCTAACTCGAGATAAGATAGGATTCCTAAATCCAGTTAGGACCTGCTTCTTTAATACCAAATTGAAAAAAATCCCATCTTAAATCGTTCTATCTTAACTTTATGCTTAATATAGTAAGTTTCTGTAATACGGCACCTGGACCTCAACTACAGTGGTACAGGTCTGACTTGTCATAAACTGTCACAAAGAACTATTACACACCAAAATTCTTTCCTGGCAGTGTCATGAATACTTACCTATGACACAGAGTACAGTGGGCCATCTGAGATGTTTCCTGAACATGTCATTAAGTGCCATTACACTATTGTGTAGGTTCTCTTGCTGTACATTTGGCATTTCTGTAACATTAAGAATAATTTCAACTAATAACAACAAATACTATACTCAGTCATGACTTAAAACAAGTTTATTTCATCAATACAGCAAAACCATAATACTAAACATGTAACTGACGCCAGCTAACCTAACTGTGGAACACACATTAAAGTATTCACATTTTAAATACTAGGCTATTTCATTTCCATCATTTCCATCGTTTTTTTAAATCATGCACAAGTCTACCCAGCACACCATTACGATGCCGAATTCCTAACCAGTAGTACCATTCAATCTTCTAAAGGTGTGTTTTGAGGGACTGAGGGGTGCGATTACCCCTGAGAAGCCATATTTGGTTTTTGCATGTCTGCCATGCTTGTTCAGTGTGTTGAGTATGTGCACTTGTTTCTGTATTTAGAAAGTTTTGCTGGTGGCAGACTGAGAATTGCCTACACCCATACTGGGAAAGTTGATTGTTGTAGGCATGTCATTCATCTGTGAGGATGGAAGCATTGGTCCTGACGTGTATTTTGATTTGTCTTAAAAGCGTCCACCTTGAGCGATTCCCAAAGACCCACATGTGCTTCCGATGCCAAGTGTTGCTGCATTGGCCACGGTGATACTGAAAAGTAAAGGGTGGGAACAAAGACAATGAATGACAACTAATGAACTGTGATTGCGTTGTGGGGCAGAGGCAAAAGTACATCAGTACGGTGACATATAATTAGCAAGCTCTTTTTTTCAAACCCACTGAATAGAGATACCTTTGTGTGGAATAGGCCTACTATGAACATCACACATACATTTTATAATGGGTTATTTTCATAGCATTTACTGTTTTTCCATTCAATATCACCCTACATGTGTCATGCACCAACCTATCTGAGTATTTTTCCCATTCTTCAAAAACTTCAAAATGAAGTGTCATAAATGTCATGTCATGTTTCTATAAAATTGGAACCCTGTCTGGGGCAAGTCTCAGCTACCAAAACAACAATTTCAACAAAGACGTGGCAGTATAATAGATTAATAGAACATTTATGTTGCCTACCTGAGCATGAAGTGAAGCTATTGATGCTTGCAGACCTTGAGGAAAATTAAAGCAAAGCATTACAAATATCACACACACACACACACACACAAAAGCACATAGCCTAGGTGAGAATATGAATGGGCCTAGTGCTCTGTTAGCTGTTTTCCGTTATAATAACACACAGCAATAATAGCTGACAAAACATAGATGCAGAAGCGGTAGCTGTTACATTTAAATCAAATCTCAAAATCTTGTTTGAAAAAGCAGCTAGATTAGAAGAGAGGAGCTTACCACTGGAAACCATCACTACGGTTTGTTTTGCAGTTCATGATCCTCTTTAGCATTCCCCATTTCTGCATCCATACAGGTTTCTGAGTGTCTGAGTGCCTAGTATTTTTAATTAATCCTTGTTGTAACAGTGTCATGGAAGGGGTCCACATAACCAACCTAACTGGCTAATGATAAAATATCCATCCAGGTCTGCAATCCCAACTACAAGATCCTGGCGCCGAATTAGATTTTGAATTTAGGTGGTAAGTACCATAAGAACACTAGCACTCCACCAAGTGAAATTAGAAATGTTCAGAATAAGGCCTATTTAACAATTTTCCCATTTTTGTTCTTATAATAATTTAAAGCGTAGCATAAAAAGCTTTTTTTATTTATTTAAAAAAAATCTTGTCATGGCCATGTCAGCCTGCTTGCATGTTACCGTAACTACTACTAACACCGTCAAGCACAAGCAAATTCTGATGATGACTAGTGACTAGCTTGCAAGCAGCTGAATGTGTCGGAACAGTACAGAAGTGCAAGCATTCACTCATTAGGTAGCCTATTTAAAAGTAAGTTAAGGTTAAACTAAAGCATGTTAGTTGTCATTTCAGTGTAAATGTTTTTTGTTTTGAGTGTGTGAGCTTGCAGTTAACTTTATGAACTTTAGTTAGCATCAGCTAACATTTAACTGTAAATTAGTTTGATTCTTTTTTTATTATTACATCATTCTCATTATATTAGAGAGAGAAAGAGTGTCACGGTTCGAGCAGCTTCCACCAGGTGGAGCTGGGTTTCTGTTTATGTGGGAATTTTTGGGACTCTTATTTTGACGCCCTGGGTACTCCTGGCCTGTAGAATAGGTTCCAGCTGAAGAGTACTCAGGGAGACAGGTATTCTCTGTCTATTAGTTGTCTGTGTATTCTGGGTTTATATTTAAGTCTGTTTAGTTCCACTGTTGGGTTGTCGGGTCATTAACGTTGTGTCTTGTTCTTGTGTCTGTTCTGCTTTTTGCCACGTTCATGTTCACGTTCCTGAATCCTGAATCTGAATTCCTGTATCGGCCGTCGAGCCAGGTTTGATTTCTGTTTTGTTTTTGTTTGAATAAAAGCAATTCCAAAAAAGGCATGGCTGCTCCCTGGATTCCTTTCACAACATCATGGGATGACGGGAGCTCCCTTGACAGAATGATCCGACCTCAACCCGAAGCACCACCACTGCAGAGAGAGGAGAGCTATGTGGGCTGTGAACCCCTCGTGTGGCGCTACCTCCCGAGGACGGCTTGCCTCGGAGGTACAGCGACAGCCCCGCAGGAGGAGAGGAGAGAGACAAGCTGGACCCAGCTCGAGGACGGGCCACCGAGGACGAGTCGGTGGGCGATCAGGGAGCTGCTTAATGGCGGAGACTCTGATGACAGTGAGGAGGATTCGGGCTTCTGGTGGGACAGGTGGATTGATGGATCACCTATCCTCAACCCGGAGCGTTTTGTGGAACCCCACGTCATCTTCTCGACCACGGACGAGCCTCCAGTCAGGCTCGCGTACAAATGAGCGGGGAAGTTCGTGGGTCGAAGATGGTTCACGCCGGGTCCGTCATCCGCCTGGTCCGCTATCGCCTGGGAAGTCCAATACTTCATCTGGGTCTCCGTCGCCCCAGCTCGTCCCCAACTCATCGGTGGAGGCCAGTCCTCCCTGGGACCAGCGAGTCTCTCTCCCCGCTCTGGTGAAAGAAGCAAGTGAGTTGTGGTTTGAGGAGGTGGAACCACCGTAACTCCTCTACACTCCTGCATCTCCCCAAAGGGAGGAAAGCGTGGCTGGCGCCAGCCCCGAAGAGGCAACCGGCGCCTCACACACCCCCATCACCGTGCCGAAACCCCCACCACGGCCGGTGTCTGTTCCCCAAATGCACTGTCTAGATGGTGATTGTCATGATGGCTGAGGGGAAGGTCACAGCGGCAGGCAGCATATGGTTTCTCAAGAGGGTTCAGGCTCACAAACACAAAACACAACTGAAATAGATGGTGTGTCTCTTTTCCTCTGAGGACCTTCACTCCACGACACTCCTACGTTTCACGCTAACCCTCGGAGGACCTTCACTCTGAAGAGACCCGGATAGCTCACACCAAAACTCAGTCTGAGAGCCTCTCAACTCCACTCTTTGTGAGCACTGCTTAGGAAGCCCCACTCTGTGTGAGACTGCGGCTCGTCTAGTCTCTCCTGTATGGATTACAGACAGGAGACAGGGGAATACAAAATGTGTCGAGCCACTCGTCACACTGGCACTTCCTGGCTCGTTGTTGTTCCTCTCCATGTGTCCTGTCTGCTTACAGTGACAGGTTAGTTTCTCACACCTGAGCGGTACAGTTTCTCTAGTAGCACATAGCAACACGATACAGTTTCAAAGATGCAAGTTCACATGCACAAAGCAGTGTGATAAAGTTGAGGTCCAGGAAAGTATCCATGACACAATTATAATGGTGTCACAACAGCCAGTTAACCTGGTCCATTACTTCACAAGCCTAGAAGAGAAGTCAGGCTAAACACACTTGAAAATGGTAATATAATAATAAACAATTATGTCAAGTTGTCATGACATCATCATACCAAACACCTTGCATTTCTTTTTTGGATAATGTCAAGTTGTCATGACAATATTGTAAATGGGTTACATTTTCTTGGCTTATGTCAAGTTGTCATGACAAAGACACTGTAACATAATGTCATCTTGGCTAATGTCAAGTTGTCAACTTGACATTCCAAAAAACGAATGACACAACAGTCATATGCACAAAAATTTGTCATTAATGTGGATGACATGTGTCATGTCTTTCTTTTGATGGTTACATGTCACCCTTATGTAGACCCCTTAAAATAAAGTGTTACTCAATAATTACTTGTTCAATACTTACTTATAATCACTTATCTTTGCTATCATGTCACAACTTTTTTGTCATCTCACATCAGTTTTTCATCTCACAGCTATTTATTTAACTTTACTCTGTGTCACTGTGTGACTGCTGCTACTTTTTTACACTTTTTAAAAGATATTACAGTATTTTCTTGTTACTCATTTTCTAATATCGTTTTTTTCTTACATTAGTTAAGATAGCCTTACTTATATTTCTTCATTAATTTCCTTCTTTCATTTATAACTTTGCAACTCTGCCAGTGTACTGCTGCAGCTAGAAACTGAATTTCCCAGAGGAATCTTCCTATCCATCTTATACAGCTCATCTTACACAGCCCAAAAGAAAAAATGCAGAATGCTTAGGATTGGCCCTATAATAAATGTTAATACTAAAGCAAACTTTTGTTTAACACTTTAACAATAAATTAAGTGAATGCTATACATAAGATGCTATTGTACAGTTTAAAGAATTAAGGTTTTTAATCTATTTGCTTAAAATAAACAAAAATACATTAAGCTGTACTTGACAAACGGGTGACATTTGGCTCAAGTAAACAAATTATACTAAAGCACATTTATTATAGCACTGTGACTGCTTTATTAAGGGAAGGAAATGATCTTATGCTTCGCACAAACTCAAATAAGCTTTCTGTTCTAACTGTTTTAGACTTGAAGACAGCTTTGAACATGATTGACCACACTATCCTTTTACACCACCTGATGTCAATAGAATACACTGGCTCTGTCTTAACAGGTTTAACTGTTTAACATTTATATGAAATACAAGGTGGAATCACACATGGCAGCATGCTTAGCGCCCTGCCCTTCTCTCTTTCTGTGACGTCTTTAGGAAATAAATGTTTCCACTGTCACTACAATGAAACACAGGCATATGTTGCTGTAGAATCTGATGTTTTGATTGAACAAATAACTTATGTGCATGTTTATTGGCTTCACGTAGTGGATGTGCAATACTGGGCGGTACGGTGGTGTAGTGGTCAGCGCTGTCATCTCACAGCAATAAGGTCGACTGTGGGTGACTGTGTAAACACAGCACTAGTTTAATGGCTGCATTCTCTGACTTTTAGTCACAAGTGTTGTTTTATTACTACTGGTAAATGTTCAGATGGGTGAAAACATAGATTCTCATGCTAATAATTCGTTTTGAAAACATTTCTGGAATTGTACTCCAACAGAAGTGATTTTTTTAAAAAAACATTATAAACATACAAATGTTGTAAAGAAACTGATTGTAATTGTTTACACATTTGTATGAAACTTGGTACGATACTTAACATTTCTTGCTGTTATATGAGGCAGATTTACATTTCACTCAGTGTTGCACTTGTATGAGACTAAAGAACTCAAATTTGTTTCCATTGTGCTGAACCAATTTTTTTCCACATGTCACAGAAATGTCAATTGAGAAAAACACACTTTAGGGAACATTTCATCAGGATATAATATATAAAAACAAAACTATTCTCTGGAAGAGATTTAACACTTCCAAATTATGCTTTGTTTTCATGTTCCAAATTTCATGTTAACAGGCAGGGTGGGGAAGGTGGATGTGTGAATTAATTTCTCACAGTAAAAAGATAGATTTGAGTTTTTATACATTTCTTGAACACACAGAAGTAACTATGAATGTAAAATCTGTGCGGTGTAAGTGTTTCCCACCCACCTAATCACAGCACAAGCTTTATGCCTGTCACAATCTGCCCTGTTAAGGCACAGGAAAAGGGGAGGAAGAATGGCACCAGTGCAGACACAGCAACAGCAACGAGCAAAACAGAAAACAAATCCTGGCACAGTGACCGCACAAAAGGCTACAGTAAGGTTCTTTCAAACACAGGTTACAGAAACAGGGGAGGTGATGGTATGCTCTCGTGCTGAGTGCTAGACGTGAAGTGCTATATATACACAGGTGAGACAGAGCATACAATTATGACGTGATAGAGTGCAGGTGAATAAGGTGAGCGACTAATCACACAGAAACAGAGTCCAGTTGTGGATGTGAGTATGGTTAGTCCAGGATCCATTGGCGACCCCCAGTGGTCGCAGGCGGGAACCATGACAGCACTCCCCCGTCCACGTCACAACTCCGGGGTGCCTCCACGAGACCTCCCAGCCCCTTATGCAGCCCGAAGGGAGGGGATGCGGGAAAGTCCCGGGTCCCTCGCCAAGGCGGAGGTGGAGAAGGCGGAGCAGGCAGGAACCTCTTGACCACAACCGAGGCGGAGGTCCCATCTGTTGCAAGGGTCCGGCCGGAGGCAATTGAGACAGACATTGAGACAGACCCCGTCACCTGAGAGGCGGGGTTTGGTGTGGGAACCGGCGCCGGGGTCTGGACAGGATCCGGAAACCATGCCGGGAGTCAGTATAGACGCTGAAGTGGAGTCACCCGGTGTGGAAACTGGGGCGGTCACTGAGGAGGCCGGCCAGGAGGCCGGTGCGGTCACTGAGGAGGCCGGCCAGGAGGCCGGTGCGGTCACGCAGGGGCCCGGGGGGAAGCCGGTGCATTCACGGGGAAGTCCAGCACTAAAGCCAGCACTGTCACAGAGGAGCTTGGCATGGAAGCCGGCGCCGTCCTGGAGGCGCTCGACGCAGGAGTCAGCGCAGAGATGGAGGCGCTCGGCATGGAAGTCAGCGTGGAGATGGAGGCGCTCGGCATGGAATTCAGCGCGGAGATGGAGGCGCTCGGCATGGAAGTCAGCGCAGAGATGTGTCACGTACCGAGCCTGCTCAGCATGAACATGTAGACCACCAACGCAGACCGACATTTCTGTTAAACTTTATTAAGGCAAAAACAAAGGAACTGAACAGAAACCAGCACGTGGGCCAAAACATGAAAACAAAGGTGAACAGGTCGGGTACCTAGCATCAGGTAAAGTGAGTGTATGCAACCGTGCCAGAGAACAAAAAGAACTAAACATATATACAAGGGACAATAAACCAAAAACCAATCAGAACAGACATGTAATCATTAGACAAGACAGAACAGGTGGCACGGTAACAAGACAGAAACTAAAGACACTTACTCAAGGGAGACACCTAGTGAACATAAACAGAACTGAACTCCCACAAGACATAACAGTGACTAATAATAAACACAAGATAACAAACCAGAACTCAGGAAGGCTTACAAGGAACACAGAAACAAACATGACAGAAACAAGGGTCCAGGACCAATCCTCACAAGATGGAGGCGCTCGGCATGGAAGTCAGCGTGGGGATTGAGGCGCTCGACGTGGAAGTCAGCGCGGGGATTGAGGCGCTCGACGTGGAAGTCAGCGAGGGGATTGAGGCGCTCGACGTGGAAGTCAGCGCGGGGATTGAGGCGCTCGATGTAGAAGTCAGCGCGGAGATTGAGGCACTCGACGTGGAAGTCAGTGCTGGGATCGAGGTGCTCGACGTGGAAGCCAGCGCGGAGATTGAGGAGGCGGAGATAATGTCAGTCATCGATGAAATAGGGTTATCGTCCGGTCCAGAGTCAGTCGGGGAGCGAACGGGAATGACGTCAAAGTCAGCGTTCAAGTCGGGCTCAGTCAGGGTGGAGAGAAGTCCGGTGTCGGATTCAGGCAGGGAGGTACCCAATTCAGTGTCCCAATCTGAGTCAGTCCATTCATCTGTCACAGATACGGCTTGTACAGCGTCAAAGTAGGAGTCTGTATGGGGGGAAGCTAATTCCACGTCCCCGTTGGAGTCAGTCAGGTATGCAAAGGTTACGGTGTCAGATTCAGTCAGAGAGGGAACCAGCTTAGTATTCGGGTCAGGGTCAGTTAGGGAGGGAAAGGGGTCAGCGTCAGGGTTTGATTCAGCCAGGGGGAAGACTAATTCAGCGTCCAGGTCGGAGTTAGTCTGGGAAATTGTGAGTTTTGCGTCAGGTCCGGAGGCGGTCAGGAAAGGAGCAGGAGAAGTGTCTGGGTCGAGGTAAGTCAAGAAGGAAAGAGTCACGGCATCACGGTGGAAGCCCGTCAAGGAGGGTGTGAGTCTGGCGTCAAGTCCTGGTTGGGTCGGGAAGCGAATTGAAGGAGAGTCAGAGTCGGGGTTAGTCAGTGAGGGAACCGTCACGGCGACAGAGAGGGAGTCAGTCCGTGAAGACGTTGGTCGGGTTTCCATCAGGAAAGGAACTGGTGTGGTGTCGTGGTCCAGAGGCTGATAGCCCGGGATGGGAACCGGCAAGGAGCAGCATCCAACAGTGGTGTGTGAACAGCAGCTGCTGGTGAGATATGAGCCGGCGGTTAGAGTCGCTGCTGATTCCGTATCTGGAGCTCCTGCTGTGGAAAAGACGGGCCGGGCTGGCTGTCGTGACACGGAGAGGACTGAGGAGGATGGAACTGGGGTGAACTGACTGAGACTGAGTGGGATGGAGTGGTACAGAGCCGGGCTGAGCACTCTGCGTGAGACTGGGCAGACTGCAGGGGGCTGAACTGAAATAAGTTAGGGGACTCATCATTGAAATAAACAGGACCAGTCTGAGAGGACCGGAGGAGTATTAAACTAGGGGGGATGATATGGCAACTGCACTGAGGAGTGTTAGACTGCGGGTGACTGGTCTGATCGGGAATAGAACTAGGCGGAAGTGATGGAGGTTGACGGAGACCATATTGGTCTGTAAGAAATGGAGTAGAGCCAGTCTGAGTTGGCAGGAGTAGAGTGGAGCAACCCAAGACAGGAACACCATGAGGTAAATTACACTGAATGGAACTGAAGTCTAGGGGACTAGAGGGGACTGTAAAAACATTCTGTGACAGGGAGCTGTTCTGATGAGACATGAGAAGAGGGTAATTAAATGGATCTGGTTTGGGTCGAGAAGGGAAGGGGGGAAGTAGATTGTGGCGAGCAGCTGGTGGAAGCCCAAGTGGGTGCGGGACGGTCGTGGTGATCCGGAATCACATGCGAAGGGGTGGGGCTCGGGAGTTTTGCCTTGCCGTGCTTCCTCCTTGCTCTGCGTGCACGTCGTTTCTTTGGGGCCGCAGTCTCATCCGCGAGAAGGTCCGTGTAGGCAATCCGCACCGGAGGGTCCTCCGGTCGCGTGCTCCAAATGTGGGTGAATTCCTCCTCTTCCGAGCTGAGGTACGCAAGGTACTCGGCACCACCCCGCTTGTGCCTGCACTCCTCTCCAACCGAACGGAGGTAGGAGGCGCCCTCGGAGGGAGGATTGGGCTCGTCCGGGGAATCGTGGACGGGGAGACTAGCGAGGAATCCACACAAGTCAAAGGTTTTGACTCGCCCTCGGACCCTCTCACCCCACTCGAAGTACAGCTCATCGTGTTCCGGGCCGCTGGAGTCCCAGTCCGAAGGGGGGCTCATGAGACACCTGTTGTAGGTGTCGGGGTCAGCTGAGCACCAACCGGAGCCGAGGTAGGTCGAGGAAGTCTAAGGTGCGTTTTCGGATGAGAGCATTCTGTCACGATCTGCCCTGTTCAGGCACAGGAAAGGGGAGGAAGAATGGCACCAGTGCAGACTTCCGAACCTTCTACCGTTTTATTTAGGCACAGCAACGAGCAAAACAAATCCTGGCACAGTGGCCGCACAAAAGGCTACAGTAAGGTTCTTTCAAACACAGGTTACAGAAACAGGGGAGGTGATGGTATGCTCTCGTGCTGAGTGCTAGACGTGAATGAAGTGCTATATATACACACAGGTGAGAGTGAGCAGACAATTACGACATGATAGAGTGCAGGTGAATGAGGTGAGTGACTAATCACACAGAAAGAGTCCAGTTGTGGATGTGAGTATGGTTAGTCCAGGATCCATTGGCGACCCCCGGTGGTTGCAGGCGGGAACCATGACAATGCCTGCATTTTCAGACTTTTTATGACTTAGTTTTGTTTTCTCTATCATGGTTTAAACTCTGGTTGATGACCACGTGATGGTTTTACCACGTGAAAAGTTAGCGTCAAACTGGGTCCTGCCCGATTGTCACTTAAGTGTTGGATGGGAGCAGGATTCAAGGAGAACCATAACAGTAAGCAGCTGTTACATTTTCCAGGGGAAGGAGTGGCCAACATTAAAAGAGATTTCACACATTATTCAGGGCTTCTGTCATTTCTGTTTTTATCTTGTTGGGGAACTGCTGTATAAAAACGAACAATACACTCATGGTTGTATATCATCATTGAGAACATTATGGTTTTTAAAAGCTTTGATCCATATGTTCTGTTGCATCAGCCTTGATGTTTTTAGGTCCTGCCCGGTAGGAGATGTTAATATGGAACTGCTCAAAAAGGAGTGCCCATCGAGCCTTTCTGGGGTTGTGTTGTCTTGCCTGTTTGATGGTTATGAGGTTTTGATGGTTCGTCCAGACCGTAAATGGCACACCGCAGCCCTGGAGCCAGTGATGCCACTCTTCTAGAGCCCACTTGATGGCAAGCAGTCCACGATCGCTGGGATCGAACTTTCTAGAGAAGAAAGTTGGTCTGACCTTGCTGTGTTCTGGTCTGACCTTGCTGTGAGAGGACGGCTCCTACGCCCACATCGGAGGCGTCCACCTTGACAACGAACGGCTTGGTCTGATCCGGGTGAAGTAGGATGGGAGCAGATGTGAAAAGATGGCAGAGATGGTGGAAAGCAGTGATGGTTTCGGAGGTGAGTTTGAAGGGTCCGGTCTTGGGTTTGGTGAGGGCAGTCAGAGGTGCCACAACCGAACTGAAGCCCCGGATAAATCGCCAATAGAAACTGGCAAACCCCAGAAAACATTGCAGCTGTTTGAGCGATGTGGGTAGGGGCCATGAATGCGCAGTCTCCAGCTTCTGAGGATCCATGGCCACACCCTTAGAGGAGATGACAAACCCCAGGAATGTGGTGGTGTGCTGGTGGAAGGCACATTTTTCCAACTTGCAGAACAGTTGTTGGGCCAGCAACCTCCTTAAGACTGCGCGTACATGCTGGACGTGTTCTTCCAGGGTCTTTGAGTAAATGAGACTGTCGTCCAGGTAGGCCATTTGATACTGAAAAATACAATTAAATATAATCAGTAAATAATAATACATTCAAATTTATCAACATTTTTACTTAGGAGCTTAGGAGGCTTTTATTTGGGATTTTTTTAAAATTATGATTTAATGTTAATATTCATCCGATCAATGCATAGTATTGTTTCGTCTATATATTTTACTATTATTTTCTCTAATTTCTCGTAGCTATTATGGCAAGAACTAAGTAGACCACCCGCAAATTCACCAATAGTAAGGCACACAGGAAGCATCTGCCCACGAAGGCTGCTCGCAAGAGTGCTCCGGCCACCGGCGGCGTGAAGAAACCACACCGTTACTGGCCCGGCACTGTGGCTTTGAGAGAGATCCGCCGTTACCAAAAATCCATGGAGCTGCTGATCCACAAGCTGCCCTTCCAGCGCCTGGTGCGTGAGATCGCTCGGGATGACTTTCTTGGTGACCATGCACCATCTCTGTGGTTCAGCCAGGATTTAAACATTTAAACTCCACCAATCACACGACAGACACACTTAGCTCCTAATGAGCATAGCTGCAGACACTCATGCACTCATGCACATGCACACCTCCATACCGGAGCCCTGTCCTGGCCAAACCCGGTGCACTCTAAACTAAAACACCTGAGTGTGATCGTCAGGTGCCTCCAAGCTCTCATTAAGCTTGGAACGCAGGATCACACAACTCACTAACAAAACCTACAGGGCTGCCTCTACCGGCAGCCATTCTGAAACTAAACTGAAACAAATCAAATCAAACTAAACAAACTTAAAGGCTGCTTCTAATGTCAGCCACCCAGAGACATTACAGATTTTTTTTTTCAAGCAAATTGATGTACTTTACATCTCTTCTGTTACAGACTAAGACAATGTTAATAACGTTATTCTTTGTTGTAAGTTCATCTATATTTCTTTCTTTTTTCTATTTTTGTTTTCTTTACTGTTAATAAAGATACAATGTACATCCTAAATGTTTCCCAGAAAGGCTGATTAAATGGGCTTAGATCTGGAGCCAATAAGCCAAAGGTTTTAAGTTTTGATCTAATAAAAGTGTTGAGTTTGAGTAAAAACCTTTTTTTGTCAGGAATAACAGGCAATTGCTTGCTCATTTTAAGGCCCTTCATTTTGCATAACCCACTATTGATATAGTTGTTTAAAAACACAAAAGTATGATTTATCAGATTACTTGATTAATTGATGTAAAAATCGACAGAATACTCGATTCAGAAAATATTCGATAGTTGCAACCGTACAGGGCGGTGTTAATGAGTGGAAGCGGGTGCCGGTTCTTCACGGTTGAGCCCCCGATAGTCGACACAGAGGCGGAGACCCCCATCTTTCTTCTTAACAAAGAAGAACCCCGCGGCGGAGGGGGAAGTGGAAGGACGGATGGTCTGCCCTGGTGAAGACCCTCAGCCACATAGTCCTCCATGGCCACCTGCAACCCGCCCCCCCATAGTTAGAGAATAAAGATGGCCGCGGGGTGGAACCGTGCACGGCAGGAGGTTGATGACCAGATCATAAGGGCGATGAGGTGGTAGATGGAGAGACTTGTGCTTCGAGAACGCTCCCGCCAGGTTACGGTATGGGATGGGAATGGACTCCAGGTCGACGTTGGGGGCCTCGGCCTCCCAAGAGCACGTCTGAAGCAGATGTCTCTGCAGGTCGGTACCCACTGAAAAAGCCGGTTCCAGGAAATCATGGGGTCGTGCTTAATTAACCATGGGTGTCCTAAAATGATGGGAGGAGAACTCATTGTAATTGTAGGCTGTGCTGGTGTTTGTCCTCAAGACCGCCGCAGCCCACTCCTCTGCCTGCCCGGTGAGGAGAGATGATAGCAGAGCGATGCGGGACCAATCGGAGGGATAATGGAGGGGCTGAAACTCAAACACAAGAGAGAGATTAGTTAGTAAAACTTTGCACTTCCCATCAGTTCCATTCCATTTTTCTGGGAGAGAAATCTTGGGCATGATAGGGGTAGTGGCCTGAGCCGGAAGAGTGGGAGGAGTCGGAGCGGTTGCCTGGGGAGGATCAGCTGATTCGGCAGCCGGCGTCAAAAGTGCTTGCTGCAGAATAGTGACTTCAGCATGGAGGTTTGTGCGAAGAGAGGTCACCTCCTGCTGCAGGGCAGCAATCTCGGCCGACTGCTTATTCGGGATCTCCCACAGACGCGCGACGTCCTCTGGGCCGAATGACACAGATATTCTGTCACATTAGAACAGGATCTGACTTTTGCCCAAATGTGGCGTGATGGAAGAGTCCAAATGCGGTAGACACAAGAGAGCTGGTAAGTCACGCACTTTGATATAAGAACGCTCCGACTGGAGTTGAGACTCGCCCTAAACGAGTTCCCGTTCTCTCACACACACACAGATAGAGGAGAGAAGAGCTCTGAGGAGCTAGAGTAATCATGGTATCAATGTCTGTGTGCTGTGTGATACCTACTTCCTGTTTATATACGTTACGTGAGTCATTTCCGGTGCCGTTTGACGTCACGTGATCTGGTGTGCATGACATAGAGTATGCTCCAGATGATATCTTCATATCTGATCGTGCATATCACCAAAATCAGCAAAGGTTCCTTAAAAACTGGCTATGTCCTATCTGCTTTTAAATCAGCAGTGGTCACACCAATTCAGAAAAAAAACCCCACACTGGAGTTCTCAGCTATCGACCGACCAGAGGTGTAAGGATTACCTGAAAACGATACTTGAGTAAAAGTACACCAATTCCAATAAGACTTGAGTAAAAGTCTTAAAGTATCCGATTTTAAAAGAACTTAAGTATTTTACTTGTACTGAATGTAGGCTCAAAGAACACCAAGAAAAACAGGAAACTGTTTATGTATGAGGTTTTATTCCTAATATAGAAATATTTCAAAATAGCACATATAGGTAAATAGCATCCAGTACCTTCAGCACCCTGCATATGGCGATATCTTCTTTATCTGCCATAGCTATATCTTCCGCCCAAGAAATTAGCTATGGCAGATAAAGATGCTGACTTGTCGTGCACAATCATGCTGTAATGAGTAACGGTAAGTGTCAGTTCAGATGTAGTGGAATAAAGAGTACATATATTCAATCTAAAATGTAGTTGAGTAGAGAGTAAAAGTTGCTTATATTTTTGATACTCAGTACAAGTACAAAGTAAGGAAGTCTATTTACTCAAATATTTTACACCACTGCAACCGACAAATGCTTATTTGTGATAAACAGGAAGGTGTTTCTGCTTATCTGCCTGCTCTGATTGAGAAAGAGTAACCAGACGTGACTCTACTGGAATAACCAGATCTTGTTTCAAAGTTCCTTGTTCCTTGTTTCAGATTGTTTCATTTTCAACAAAATGTTGCTTTTGGAACCAACTCCTGTGCCTCTGAAAATCTTTACATTAAAAATGTATTTACAACTAATGGAATTTAAAACAAAATAATTCTATGAGGAATTCATGCCATTTTATGATGAGTTAATAGTTTCACACAATATAAAGCTCAGTTGGTGTTTTCAAATAATGTGGAACAAAATTGTGTTATGACAGCAAAGCTATATCACATGCTGCAACAGAACTCTATGATGTTGCAATGAAGCATGAACAATGAACATCTCAGGAATATCATGATTTTCTTTTTGACAGAAATCACATTTAAAGACCAACCCACATAACTCTTCTGTAAGCATGTGAGACCAGGGCCTGTCCATGTTCATCAAACCAAAGTATAATGCATTTGTCAGGATTCAAATACCAAGCCAATGCAGTATCACTAATGTGACTGTATTTTTACTTTGGGATAGTTAGGATGATGACTCTGTTGATGACAGCAATTGTCTATAGGTTGGTATTAAGACCTTGCATCCATGCTGGTAAAATTGAATCAACCGAATCATCAACAACAGACAGTACGAAAGTCTTCATCTGAATCTGAGTCATTTAACCCATTCGCGAAGTGAAGCAGCAGGCAGCCAGGAACACACACCCAGTGAGCAGTATGTGGGGACGGTTCCGTGCTCATGGGTAACTCAGAAGTGTTTACCAGTCATGGGTACTGAACCCCTGAATTCATGATGGCAGGGCAAGTGACCTAACCACTAGGCTACCAGCTGCCCCTGAAGGCTGATGATTTTGAAAATTGGGCTGCAGCAGCATCACATGCGCAGGAAAGTCTCATATACAGCAAACTTCTAAATGCTTTAACATAAACTGTTGAATAACCTTTAGAGACGATGCCTTGATGTTCCCTCATGCCTAGTTGTTTTGATTTTTGAAAAAAAAAAAAGAGTTAAATGGAAATCTGCATTTGTGTCTGCCTTCAATCCCGAGATATGGAGCACAGAGACATCACTAGGTTTGGTTCCAGAAGCAACATTATGTTTAAAATCAAACATTTTAAAAAAGGAAATGTTGCTGCATCAGACTCAAGAGTGTGGGTGGTGTGTCTGTCTCTCTTTTCATCTAGGACTGGTAGCTGCTCCTAAACAGCTGTTCACTCTGGACAGTTAGTTATTAGGGCAATAGCAGTATTCCTGGAGGCAGCCATTACTTCCCTTTCTTGACCATATGACTCTGTGCAGTAAGGCATAATGTAAACTTTTACGTAAGTGTGATAAATCATCACTTAAAATTGTTTTAGCTGAACAATAAAATAAATTGTTTATTTTTGTACTGTATCATGCCTCTGTCCTTATTACAGCTTATCTGCATGTGGGAAACCTCTTGTGTCAATGTAGGTGTTACAGGTGTATCTAAACCTGGTATACCCTGGTGTGAAAGGCACCAGATGGCATAGTAGAGCACTTTGGAGCCAAGATCTTCTTTATAGAATTCCAATTGTCATACATAATTATACAAGTACATCTAGAGTAGGGGTCACCAACCTTTTTGAAACTGAGAGCTGCTTCCGGGTACTGAGCCATATGAAGGGCCATCAGTTTGATGCACTAGAATAGAGTTTACCTAAAGTTATCTAAACTTCAGGTATAATAAACATGTTTTAAATGCTTTTGTTAAGATGATGTCTTTTTCAAATCTATATTAATTGAAATGTGATTAAAGAAGAATGTCAACAGGATAAAATTAAACGTTAGATGCTACTCACTGGTGAGTCATGTGGTCCTTCGGGGCACATTATTGGTGACTCCTGATCTAGAGAAATATAACCTGGTTGCAATAAATCTTAAATACAGTTATATGCTAAACATTTTTGTCATTGTAATCAATGTCTGTACAAAGTCTGCATATTGTTGTGACGTCTGGGGAACCTTTGGCTCGTCAGAAGAGAAGCAGGTCACCTGGGGCAGGGCTCTGGATATGAGGTGTATGAGTGTGTGTGAGAAAGACTGTCAGCAGGTGTGTGTGGTTAGAGCAGTGTGTGTGTCGAGTGAGTGGATGAATGGAAACAGCTGGGCTCGTTAGGAGCTGAGTGAGTGCGACGTGTGATTGGC
>JBBJLR010128242.1:0-17960 GCA_037577145.1 Brachypetersius gabonensis | reverse complement strand
GATAAAGGTCGCACGCGCGCGCGAAAGAGAGAGACAGAGAGAGATCGCGGCGTGCGCGAGAGAGAGAGAGAGACAGAGAGAGAGAGAGAGACAAAGAGAGAGAAAAGTCACGAACGAGAGAGAGATACAGAGAGAGCGAGAGAGGGAGTAAGAGAGAATGACAGAGAGAGAGAGAGAGAGAGAGAGAGAGAGAGAGAGAGGTTTCAAGTCCATGCAGGGAAGTCAGAAGTGCTAAAATTAGTTAAAAAAAAACCATATTGCCACGAAAAAAGCAAAAAAAGCAGAGAATATTTGCAGGTTCCGCATTGTTTTGAATATTTTCGCGTAAAACGTTCAGTTTCGTTCTCGAAAAAAAAACGCGTGTGACTGAATCGCGAGTTCCAATCCACGTAAAACTGGGGGTTTACTGTAAACGGTTTGCGTTATAAATTTGCCCCACGGGAGAGATTTTGTTAATACCGGCCTACCGCAGAAATATCTGCTCCTTGCAAAAATGACAAAGTCGGGTCCCCTGCACGGAACCACGCCTTCTTGCAGCAGGATGCTTTAGCTTTGGAAAATGAATGAGAGCAGAGAGCGCACGGAAGTGCAGCTTGTTATAAAGAGTGGTCAGTGAACATTCATCACGTGACAAAAACGAGACGAGACGCTCTAAATGCTTGTCATGTGATGATAATCACAGTAAAATATATCGTGTAATATTGTCGACGAATAAGAACAAGACTAAATGTGTTGTACAAAATAAAACTATGCTAAAATGTCTCTTCATTTTCGTTGGCTGCAATGAGACGAGACGTTATGTCCTGTTTGATAGGAAGGGGAGAAAAAATGTATGTTCTCACCACAGAGTTTTGAAAATTTCTGCGTTGCTCAGTACAAAAATGTCTAAAAGAGATAAAGAAAAATGAAAGTTGGGTACCAATTTTTTTTTAGCAAAACTGAGCCTTATTCACATTGTCACTTATGCAGGCTTACGCTGCCCTCTGAAAAAAAATCTGGCATTTCAGCCTCTCTTTTCTTTTGTTTTTGCCTTTGACTTTAAGTTCAAGCCTAGTGATGATGGAGACCATGCCATTTGTTGCTCCGATTGGGGGGAGAGAACCTCCAGCAAAGGTTTTAAAAGATGAAAACTTCACATTTATGTTTGCAGCATTTGCCGCACATCAGTGCTTAAGTCGTCCACATCTGTTCATCATACCTGTAAAGCTAGACCTAAACGAACATCTGCTTGTAACCAAGTTACTACCAGATAAGTTACACACCATAACAAACTCTGTCAAAGAGAAAAAAAAACAGAGGTTAATACACAAATAAGGAAAAACTGTTGAGGGTAAGTGCCCAAGGTTTTTTAAATATTAAGAAAATGATGTATAAGAGATAAACGAGAGGACTGGTTAGTCACCTGGGTGCTCCTTGAAGAGGCAGGTCTTCAGACGACGCTTGAAAACAGCGAGAGACGCCGCAGATCTGATCAGAGGAGGGAGTTCATTCCACCATTGGGGGGGGTAGAGACTGAAAAGAGCCTTGATGCATGTCTTCCTCTTCTTTTGAAGGAGAAAATTGATTTAAAATATTTTATGCAAGTGACCCCTGGAGCTGAAGTAACAGAAAACAAATGCATTTAAATAGCAATTACAATATTAGTCAGAAAAATTACAAACATACACGGGTAAAGGTTAAGGAGTGATAAGTGGTGTGAATTGTGCATGTAGAGAAAAATAACACACACACATACATACACACACACACACACACACACACACACAGCCTCAATGCAGTTTGTTCAATGTGAATTAGAAAAAAAACCCCAGAAAAATCTGTTCAATGTCTTTCTCAGAAGTAATGGTTAAAAACACATGGCTGCTCACACCTCACTGAGCTGCAAATCAGATCAATGGCAGAGCGTTGCAGAGGCTCCATCAAACAGCAGCTACTTGTTTGCCTGACTCATGAGGAGGTGAGCTCTTGACCTGATTTATTTACCAGAGAAAATCCAGGGGAGACAGGAGCCATTCATCTCTCTCTTCTCCAAGATGACCTGAAATTTGCTTCAGTCACCGACTGCAAAGGTTAGATATCCATTTTGCATTGTTTATAATTAAAAGGTCAGACGGCTGGTATTTGTGAGCAGAGATGCCGCATTAGTCCACACCAGGAGCTTCAACAGGCTGGTCTGCATTCACTTCACATTTGCACCAAAGATATTTATGCCTTTTGCAAATATGACGATGGACAGAAAGACAAAAAAAAAAACAGCATAAGGTTTAAGGGACAAGTTCAGTTAATAATGCAAATGTTGCTAACAATTAGTGGTTAGTCAATAGTCTAATGCTAATGGTTTTTTAAGCAAGTTTTATTTACCTTTAAATTTTCTTTAAGGGTAACACTGAGATTAAAATGAAATTAAAGTGTTCTGAGACCATATTTGGGGACATATTTAGGGTTTACACTATAAAAATAGGCATTTTTAGGCCAAAACACAACATGTTTTTTTTTTTACCAAAACACAACAGGTTTTTTCACTATACGCAGGTGCTCTTGGAACGTAATTTCTAAAGAATATTCAAGGTAATATTTGATGAAATATTTGAAAATGAAACTATTACAGGCCAGTTTATAAAATGTGACTTGCAATAACAGGCATGAAAGATCTTGGCAGACACATTAAATCAAGTGAATTTCAAGCTGATAGAAAACAGTGGTAAATTATTACTGTAGAATTTGACATTACACTGCACCCAGCATAAGCATGAGAGTAAATAAACAAAGCCCAAGTAAGATTCCAACAGGTTGCTTGGTTGTTTACCAGATTTTAGCTGAGAGAATAATGAATATTTATTTGCAGCTGTCTCCACTGACTTTCCCTCAGTAGAGTGTGCCTGCGTGTACATGTGAAAGAGAGCAAGACTGAGAAAGAGGTTTTTGTGTGTCTTGTCCTTGGGCACAGATATTTGCCTGCTTTTTTATGCCAGGCTGCAGGGGAAAAAACTTTTACTGGAGAGTGCCTGTGTGGTATATGAGCCTGAGATGTTACTGTTAAGGATAAATGATTTCTTATTTATTAAATCACATCATTCACATGAATCATACACATTTGCCTCACACTGAGCCGTGACTCGGAAATGAGAACCAATTCTTTTAGTCTAGGTATTACTTACAGCAAGATCAAGAAGAAAACGAGTGGTGTCCTGTTCTCTGTGTAAACATGCTATAACGACTGAGCATCAGGGTGAGTAGGATGTTACCGCAGCATCTAGAAGGTTTAATTAAAGTCAAGTAACAAAACACAAACAAAAACACCAGAAATAACAAACAAGCAAAAACACAAGCAAATGGAACACCAAGGTTCTGAAAAAGGCAGGTTAACGCTGTTGCCGCACAACAAGATGGTCCTGTTCTCATACGCGGTTCTAGACGGGGGCCAGCATGGGCCAGGGCCCCTGTAGAATTGCTCCTGGCCCCTATTATGGGCCCCTATAACAGCGAATGATTTCAATATCAATTTCTTATCGTGACATACGCTGCTCGAAGAATGGAACTAACGATGCGTGAGTTCTAGACAGACTGCTTAAAGCACCGCACACACGTGCTGTTATCTAGAACCTGAAGACCAGCAGCGAAAATTGTAAACTTCAGTTGTAAATGCTAACAGGTGGAGCCCTAAATGGATTAACTACAAAGAGGCGATGGTAGAACTGTAATGAAAATGAATGAAAAGCTAAATATAAAATAAAATATTTTTTGCTTTATATGTGCCCCCCAAAAACACACTGGCCCACCTCGGCCCCCCTGGTAATTTTGGTCTAGAACCGCCACTTAATGTGTTTTCTGTGACTGCATTGGTTTCCTCCCACCACCAAAAACATACCTGTATTGGGGAGAGGTCAACTGAACACACTAAACTGCCCCTAGGTGTGAGTGGTTGTCTGTCTCTGTATGCGGCCGTGCGACCTGTTGCCGACTGTCTAGGGTACCCTGCCTTCGCCTGTAGCAGCTCGGATAGGCTCCAGCCTCATATGGAACAGAAGCAAACAAAACACAAGGAGAATATAAAGAACGTAAAGGAAGAATATTACACATGCACATATGAAAAACGAGCCCTATTTCATTCAAAATATTTCATTATGCACAAAATAAAGATACTGCGTGCATGCATAGTTCAATATGTGGATGGGAGAAAACCTGCCTGAGTCCGAATCTGAAAGCTGAATTCTCCTGAGTTGTTATCGATCGTTGGACTTCCAGGGACTGCCCTTCGCTTACCCATCTCCTGAGCCATCATATTACAGTCTATTGTGCTAAATCAATAGGACTTCTCGAGACCTCTCGGCTCTCTCCTCTCCTCCTGCCACCAGCCTCCCTCCCTCGCTGTGCTTGTCTCAGTTTCCGTCTCCATCTCTATTCTTCTGACTGCCCTCATCTTGTCTTCTGTCTCAGTGGTTCCCAACCTTTTTTCCTTGAAGCCCCCGTTGCCTGTGTCCAAGACAACCCCAACTCCTACCCGCATGGACGCACAAAAAGAATAAAGTGATTAATTACAAACTTTTAGTTGCAAAAAATAAACATTGGTTGTAGGTTTTTGCTTTTATGCTCTTATACACACACTTTTACGTTTCTCTCTTTATGAATTTAATGGGTACAATTATAATTTTAGTAAACTCAATGCAGACAAAACACTGCGCACCCCCTGTGATCTCTAGCGCCCCCCTAAGTGAGGCCTGGACCCCACGTTGGGAACCACTGTCCTATCTGATCCCTTCCCAAAACTGAGCTAATTGATGCTGTCTTTTTTGTCCCTCAGTGAAGAAAATAAAAACATCAGTTAATAAATTTGCCATGAACTGAAAAATATATAGGTACCTAATTTAAATCTACATTTCCACCCTTTACACAAAGTGAACTGAAAGAAAAGCATTTCAGCTTTCATTAAAAGTTTCAGTCTGACAGTGGATGCAATTAAGCATTGCTAGTTCATTCGCTTTAGCAGAACTGACCAGCCAGCATCAATATGGATGGCCACTGCTTAAGTTAGCATAGCCACATAGCGACTATTCGTAAGAGATACTGGGGAAGAATGGCACTGAATTACAAACAATCTGTTAACACAATGTCTTGAGTTACCTGTATCACACTTTGTATATAAAGATGTTGAAGTAATGACAAGATCATTCACTCACTGTAATTACACTGATTATCAGATGAGAAAGTCGGTCATTTTGGCATTGTACAATATCTTTGGAGCACCAGCGTAGGCAATTATGTCTCTAGCCAATTATTACATGACTTTTATTATACACATCTCTGAAAAATCCCAAGGTCCACCCCAAGTGACCTCTACAGTGAGTACAGCCATGTTCCCAGCAGACGCGTCTACGAATTAATTCTTCTTTGAATGCCAGAGACTTAAAGTTTATAAAAATACAAACCCACACACTGACTTACCATAAATGCATGTGGAGAAACTACCCATTTATGCTGGTGCCGGGATCAGCTTCGTGATCTCTCACAAGATCGGTTTAAAGACATTTTTAAAAGGCAGCTTATGATAAAAAACATCACTAACATTGCACCTAAAACAGTTCTTTTCATCTGTACTGTCTGTGTATTACTATCTTGGTATCTATCCCTTATTTCTGGTGGAACAGTATGTCAAAAGCATGCGTTTCAAAACAGCACTTCAATTACCAAATACCATAGAAATGAATGTTTGGTAAAGCAGACAGGAATGTAGAATGAAAATTCTACAAAGCAACTTCAAAGCATGGCCATAATAACCACATGCTTACTATGAGTCGCTAAACCAATTTACTGCTCTGAGCAAGAAGCGCTCTTTAGCACATACGTGTTTCTCCAGTGCATAAATGATTCACGTACACAATGGGGAAATAAACTGTACCCTGAATTTAAAAGAAACAGTCTCTAATGAATCTAGTCCTGACAGTATTCAGTGCATGTTACCTGGGCAACTAGGCCACAGCGTGGCGACGGATGTCCAATGTTAATTGCTTGCTCAGCTACTCTTCTTGGCCCCAATAACTAAGAGAAACTGAGAGTAGTCTGTAGCGGTAAACAGCATTTAGACAGTAAACACAAATAATGACCCTCATGCATCAGTGTGCTAAGAATATCAAAAACCTACTTTCATCAACTGGGTTTTGTGCCTATAAATTCAAACCAGTAATCTTGAATATATACCGTCACACCATAATAGTCTAAATGTTTTAAATATCAAAAATCCAACTGTACTAGGTACAGCAAATAGCTTGAGTTGTCAAGCAAAATAAAAGTATAGAAATAAAACAACAAGTTCTCCTTCGCTAGCCTGCAATGCAATCTGTTAACCCTCTGGTCCTGTTGTGTGCCTTTGGAGTCCAGTTCACTCGCTTTTTTAGCTGTATTAATGCATATTGAATGAATTTTCCCAACCTTAACTCATTAAATATATCAATAATATACACCAAACATCCAGCTGTAACAATACATCATACATCCAATTGTAACACTTGACTTTTTCATTGCCACTTTTGGCTAATTGATCCGTTTCTTCAATTCCTTGTTATTTACACCTTGTTATTTGTTAAATCATACAATTTAGGTTCAAATGCTTTCATTTTTAGTGGTTTCTACCAAATTATGTAATTTAACCATTTTTGGCCCTAGTACTATTGAGAATATAGAAAATGGCCATTTTTGATGTTGTTTACTAACAAGTGCATTGTGAAAACAATCTGGTATTTGAAGAATTAAACAAATCCCAAAGGAATAGATGTTTGATACTTATGGCAAGAACTGATGTTAGTTTTTATTTAGTAAAAATAGCAAAAACAATCTATCTATATATAAATTATATATAAATATATGGCCATACTATAAAATATTGTATAAAATTGCTCACTTGGCCAAAAATGGATAAATGACATAATCTGGTAGAAACCATTTCTCAAGTGTTGAGTTTAGAATAAAGAATTTTATCCTACATTTTGGATTTAACGGTGTAAATAATAAGGAATTAAAAATGTAGTTTTCATGGGTTTCAATGGGCCAAAAGTGGCCACGAACAAGCTGAATGGATAGCAAAAATGAAGAGGGCCAGAGGGTAACAAACAATAAAAAAATGTAAGATAAAGTCCAGTCCACTAGCTTTGCTGTGAAAAAATGGAAGCTAGAGTCCCGTTCATCAAACATGCAATTAGTAAAAGTCAAGCTGAATTCTAGTCTGATAAGATAGCATTAAAAACAAAAACATAAGCATAAGCTAACTATCAAACATAAGTAATAAACATAAGCTAACCAACATTCCATCAAATGTGTAATAAATAAATGCAAGTCCAGTCTATCGAATGTGCTATAATTAAATGCTAGCCTAATTTCAGTAAAAAAAAAAAAATTGTGTAAAAAAAAACAAGCTAACTTACATTCCATTAAATAAATAAACACAAGCAAGTTCCTGTCTGCTGACCTTGTGGTCAATAAGTTCACGTCCAGTCTGCTAATTTTGCATTAAGAAAAAAACAAAAAGTCCACCAACCCTGTGGTAAATAAACACAGCATACAATCAAATCTGGTAACCTTGTCCAGTCTGCTAAGCTTGCAGTAAATAAACACAAGCTAAAGTCCAGTCCTCTGATCAAGTGAAGCTCCTACTGCAAGTCCTACTTGGTGTTCAAGTGGTTTCCCCAAAAGAGAAACACTATTAGAGAAGCTACAGAATATACGTAGTATATTTTCAAGATGGCGCCTGTGAGGTCGGCTGCCGTCACGACTGCTCCGACCTCCTTTTCCTTGTCTTTGTCTTTTAAACCAACTTTTAGTAACTTAAAACCGGTCAAACATTCACCATTTGATTACATTAGATACAATAGAGATACTCTTATTTCTTTTAGTCTACAATGCAGGGAGATCCTGAGGGAGAACAAAGGACGTGACCTGAAGCGGCGGCCCTGGGGGAAATGAGCCGGCGTCAGGAACAGGCTGAGAACCCGTGCGCACCGCACACCTCTGCCTAGCATCCTGCTTGCCAATGTTCAGGCACTGGAAAAACAAGCTTCATGACCTCAGAGCCAGGATAAAGTTCCAAAGAGACATTCGGGACTGCAATCTCCTCTGCTTCACCGAAACATGGCTGAACCCAGCGGTGCCGGACCACGGCATTCAGCCGGCCGAGTTTTTCTCGGTTCACCACATGGACAGGACAAAAGAATCGTGTGCTTAATGGTGAACAACAGCTGGTGTAACAGCGCGAATGTCGTTCCTCTCACACGCTCCTGCACACCCAACCTGGAACTACTGACCATCAAATGTCGCCCTTTTTACCTTCCTCTGGAGTTTACATCGGTCATAATCAGCGCCGTTTATATTCCACCAAAAGCAGACACAGACACTGCCTTATGCGAGCTGCATGAGGAACTCTCACAGCACCAGACACAACTTATTACCTGCCCCACTAGGGGTGAAAGGACATTGGACCATTGCTACAGTACAACCAAAAACGGTTATAAGGCACAACCTCGCCCATCGTTTGGGAAATTTGACCATGCCGCCATCTTCCTCATGCCAAAATACAAACAAAGGCTCAAGCAGGAAGCTCCGGTTCAGAGGGAGGTCGCGCGCTGGACGGACCAATCGATGGCAACTCTACAGAACGCACTGGAAGACGCAGACTGGGACATGCTCCGACGCAGCTCTGATGACATCAATGTGTTTACAGAAGCAGTCGTTGGATTCATTGGGAAACTAACAGATGATACCCAATCAGAAACCGTGGGTGGATAAGACCATACGTGACGCTCTGAGATCACGCATCGCTGCCTATAACGCGGGACTTGTGACGGGTGACATGAACTCGTACAAAGCTGCATCATGTAATGTTCGGAAAGTGGTAAAGGAGTCAAAGCAGTGTTACAGAAGGAAATTAGCTCCAACAAAATGACTCTAGGAGCCTGTGGCAGGGACTAAGGACAATAACTGACTATAAAGCACCAACAACTGGTATGACAAATGCGGACGTGTTTCTAGCAGATGAGCTGAACACCTTTTACGCTCGCTTCGAAACTGCAGCCAGCAATGCAAATGGCGCTAGCAATGCTAACAACACTAGCAGTGCTAACGGCTGGAGATAGGAAGACAATGCCAACACCAGAAATGCATTCATCATCTCCGAGCATGATGTGAGAAGAGCCTTCAGGAGAGTGAACACCAGGAAAGCAGCAGGACCAGATGGGATCTCAGGTCGAGTACTCAGAGCCTGTGCAGACCAGCTAGCACCTGTGTTCACTGAAATATTCAACCTATCCTTATCTCAGTCGGAAATTCCTACATGCTTTAAAAAGTCCATCATTGTTCCTGTTCCAAAGAATCCCCATCCTGCTTCCCTCAATGATTATCACCCTGTAGCCCTGACTTCAGTAGTGATGAAGTGCTTTGAACGGCTAGTTAGAGACTTCATCATTTCTTCACTACCTGACACACTGGATCCACTTCAGTTTGCATATCGACCGAATCGTTCAGATGATGCCATCTCCCACCTCCTCCATATATCACTCACTCACCTGGACACCAGAAAGGGGAATTATGTTAAAATGCTATTTGTCGATTACAGCTCTGCATTTGACACTATAATTCCATCCACACTCACCATGAAGCTGGAACACCTAGGACTCAGCCCATCCATGTGTCAGTGGATCTCCAACTTCCTAACTGGCAGACCACAGGCAGTAAAGATGGGCAAACATGTCTCAGCCTCCTTCACCCTCAGCACTGGAGCCCCCCAGGGTTGTGTTCTGAGCCCCCTGCTGTTCTCACTGTACACCTATGACTGCGTAGCCACTACCAACACCATCACCATCATCAAGTTTGCTGACGACACCGCTGAGGTGGCCCTGATCTCTAACAATGACGAGCCGGTCTACATTGAGGAGGTTAGGAATCTGGAGAGCTGGTGCCAGAGGAACAACCTCCTCCTGAACGTCAGTAAGACAAAGGAGCTGTTAGTGGACTTTAGTACTAAGCAGGAAAGGAACAATCAGACCCCTGTCATCAACGAGAGCCCAGTGGAGAGAGTGGACAGCTTCAGATACCTCTGTGTTCACATTACACAAGACCTGTCATGGTCCTGCCACATCAACACCGTGGTGAAAAGGACCCGGCAGCGCCTCTACCATCTTAGATGATTGAGAAACTTTAGACTGCCCTCAAAGGTGCTTAGGAACTTCTACTCCTGCACCATAGAAAGCATCCTGACAGGAAACATCACAACATGGTTTGGAAACAGCACCATGCAGGACAGACGAGCTCTACACAGGGTGGTGCGATCAGCCGAGCGCATCTTCCGTACCAAGCTCTCTGACCTGCACTCGATCTACAACAAGCAGTGCTGGACCAAAGCCAGGAAGATCGGGAAAGACCTCAGTCATCCCAACAATGGACTGTTCTCTCTGTTGCTGTCAGCAAAGAGTTTCCGCTCCCTGAAGGTCAGCACAGAGAGACTGAGGAGGAGCTTCTTCCCGCAGGCTATACAGACTCTCAATCACAACAACACACAGGACTTCACGCTTTGATTGGCTTCTCACAAACTATTTTACTACCCACCATGGGCTAATATGGCACACTTGCACATTTTGCACACAGCAGAACTGTTAACTTTGAATGGTGACATGCACACTACATACATTCACACATAACTGGCACCTTAGCACATTCTGCACATACAGAATTGTGTACTCCAACTGTGAATGTGATCTTGCACATCTCTCTATCGGCACATTGTCTTGCCCATAACTGCACATTTCTGTCTGTATATTATTATATTCTATTGCTACTTTTTCTACTATTTAATTATTGTTGTTATCTCACTCTATTTTTATTCTATTATTTATACACAATAATCCATATTTCTCTATATTTCAAATTGTAAAAGACTTTTATATTATATGTTATCAGCAATCGTATAAGCATTTCACTTCACATCATACTGTGTATAAATGTGTATGTGACAAATTAAATTTGAATTTTGTATGTATCTGTGAATACCATTTAATGATAGCTAGTGTGTGTTACTGGCAGCAGAAAATGTAAAGCGCTACTCTTGCCCCCCAAGCGAGAAGTCTCAGACCCGGGCTCCTGGTTTGTCAAGCTTGCTCTCTTTGTGGTGAATGTCTTTATTCAAATGATTTAGCCAAACATGAATTATTCACAAATGCTTCATACAACCACTTAGCCTGACGGGCACCCTGTGCTGAGTCACGAAATAAACTTGAGCATTCACCTCACCACGATCTGTAGCTGTAAACATGCACTAATGAGCCGACGGGCGTATGCTGTTGTTTTTTCCGGTGTGCTGTCATTTCTGTTGTTAACACGGATTAACTTTGTTTAACCTGGAAAGCCACAGCATCTCAGCATGGTTCCGGCCACCGGAAGCAGGGCCTAAAGAAATTTGAGGTTAATCTAAAACCACCGAAGCAATGCTCAAGGTATTTGGGAGTCTAATCAGGAGAAAGTACAAAAGTATATTGGAAGAAACTGGTTGAGAACGGGTTGATAATTAGTCAGCCATTGCTCTCCTTGACTTTCTGTCAACTTGGTCCAATTAGCTTCAGAGCTATGAGGCTCAGCAGGTGAAAGGATTACATTTCTTTGCGATTTTTGTCTTCAGACTTTCTGAATTTCTGAATACTGGAGAAAGCGGCACACAGGCTTGACTTTTATGTTCTCCATGACGTTAACACTCTATATCTCAGCGAGTCTTCAGTCAGGTGTGCCCTCCTTCACTGAGCCCAGCTCTGATGAAGTGGCGTGTTTCTTTGACCCCAACCCCTCCGCAAACCTTCCCGCCCCTCGCTCGCGCCGCTCACAGAATTGGGCTCGCGACCAAGCTGCACTTTGAGGCTGGGCGTCCAGCATTAATTGCTTGCTCAGCTATTCTTCTTGTAGCTGAGAGTAGTCTTTAGCAGTAAAGGGCATTTAGAAAATAAACAAAGATAATTACCCTCATGCATCAGTGTGCTAAGAATATCAAAAACCTACTTTCCCAACTGGGTTTTGAGCATACAAATTCAAACGGCTCACTGGTTATCTAGAACATATACACCTTCAAATCATAATAGACTAAACATTTTAAATGTACATTATCCAAGTGTACTACATACACCAGATAATTTCAGTGAAAAAAATGTAAAATGTAAAAAATGAAAAATGTAGTAAAAAAAAAATTAACTGTTACTTGCTAGGTAGCCACCAAAGCAGTTATATCAAACATTAGCAAATGATTTTTAATGTAACTGTTAACTGGCGAGCTTGTAAAGCAATCTGTTAATCAAAACACTAATATAGAGTAAATAAATGAAAAGTGGCCCTTAGAGTTAAGTGTGAGCACCACACAGTGTCAACAGTGCGAAATTCATTCTCTGAATTAAATAAACTCACCAAAAGAAGCAGTGGGCAGCCAACGACACAGCTTCTGTGAAGCAGTGTGTGGGGATGGTACTGTGCTCAAGGGTACCCCAGTGGTGCCACTGGCAGTCCTAGGGTTCAAATCCACAAACTTCTGATTGAAGGCACAACTCCCTTATCACTAGACCACCTGCTTCCCCGTCTCTGCATTGAACCTGTTCACCAAGTGAAACAATAGGCAGCTAGTAATGCAGCTTGCTCAAGGGCATCACAGTGGTGTCACAAGCAGTTCTGGGATTCGAACCCACAACCTTCTGATCTCAGAGGCCTCTCTCTAGCCACCAGACCAGACGACCAGGTATCCCACAGCCAGCAGCTGGGCCAATCCAGTCCACTAATTTTGCAGTGAAAATAATGCAAGCTAACTTCCAGGCCATCAAATGTTGCAATAAAGTCTTCGGTCAGTTGTGCTCTCCTTCACTGCGCTCACCTGACCTTGTTATTTTTGTCTTCTGAGGTACTCAGGGATTTCTGAGAACTGGAGTAAGTGTGTCACAGACATTTAAATACTTATCATACAAATAAAAAATATGACTGTGTTAAGGCATTTAGACCATAAAAATGAAACACAGTTGACATCTCTTTGTTTGTGTTTCTGCTTATTTTTGTGTTCAGCCCTGTAAGCCCAGGCCATATGAGAGTGATGGTGTGGATAAGGAGTATAAACCCCACTCCATCCCCCTCTGCCAGTCAGTCCAGCCTTCAAAGATGAGCAGTTATGGACGAAGAGCCAACTGCTAACAACCAGTCAAATTATGAGTGTGCCCTCCTTCACTGAGCCCAGCAAACTTTTGGATAAGTCACATAAGCCAAAGTTATCCCTGCCACTGAATTAAAACACATTGATGTCTTATTTGCCATGATGCATTTTCCTGAATTTTAGTGTAGGGACTTAATTTTAAAAAAGCAAACAAAAAACATCGGAATTGATCCCTAATTTTCTTTTAGTTAGGTTTTTGACAGGACACAGAAGGCATAAAGCTGAAAAGTAATTTATGTTGAATCTTGAGGACATTGTAATGTGCTCATAAAACTGGCAGTGTGGCTGGCTAAAAACTAATGTCCCTGTTTTGTCTTTCTGCTGTGAACCAAACCTTTTGGCTTTGAAGATACTCATAAAACGTCATTCAGTGCTCATTATTCAAACATAAAAGCAATAATTTGCTCATAATTGGACCACCTTTGGACACCTACCAACAGGGTGTCCTCAAGTCCCTGACTTTAACTCTCATTCCCTCAGCAAGTCTTCAGGTGTTCTCCATCACTGAGCCTGGCTCTGATGAAGTGGCGCGTTTTTCTTGTCCCCGCCTCCTCCGCGCGCCTTCCCGCCACACGCTCGCGCCTCTGTTCCGCTCACAGGATAGAGCACTAACGGTCGCACCTGAGGTTCTTCTCCTCTTCTCAAGACACAAAAACTGGACTAAATCTGCACAAAAGGTGAGTTTTTACACCCGAAAACGACACCTACAGCACACAAGCAACATTCACTTATTGACTTGACTTGACATGACTTATTTTTTTCTTAGAATGACTAAAACACGTCTTGCTGCTTGTCGGTGCTCTATGTGAAGCCAAGGTCGTAGTAGCAGGGCTTTAAACTTTATATCTTGTTAACTTAAGTGTTAAAGACGCCATGGAGTTTAAACCACAGGTAGTCGAACAGTTGGCTTTATTGCCCCAGTGAATCTAGAGGATTTTTTAACTCTTATTTTTATTTCTTAGTTTTTTGTACATCCATGGCTTGTTCATTTTACACAGAAATTTCACCACAAGATCGTTAGTGGCTGGAGAAGTCAAGGAAAAAAAGCTCCATCTGTCTCATTCTCCTCATTACATCCACTGCCCGTGTTCGCAATGACTTACAGTCTCCACCACACTTATAATGGGGGCTGGTTAGTGCTCTCTGTGTGTGAACACAGTCTCTCAGTCGTGCAAGACCATGTAAAGAGACAGAAATGAGTAACTCTGCGGTTGTCTGCCCTCTGCCCTGCTCCTGGACTCCCTCTGTTCTGCACTGTTTTATTTTTCTCCTTCCTTCAGCTGGACCACTTGCATAGCATCTCTGCATCCTGACTGCCATCCTGACATTCCTTCTGAAAACCTATCCTTACATATCAACACCAAGTGCTTTCTGTTAACTTCTGTTAATAAAATGTATTTAATGCTGAAAACTAATCAGTATCCAGAGGAAATTGAAAAAGCAAAACATTCTGATAATTAAATGTGTAGGATAAAACCACACTCCGAGTGATGGATCTAAACCATTTAGCTGTCAAAGAATTTGAGGAGAGCTGTTGTAGAAAAGCAGGTTGCTGAATACACTCAAAAAATCAACCAGTGCAATTATTTAACCAACAACCTGGAACTATGTTGACACTAAATCGAACCAGATTAAGTGAAGGTAAAACTTCTGTGATTTAAATCTGTTTATTTTGGTGCAAACAAAGTTTTGTTCTAATGAAAGATGAAGAATTTGTTTACATTTTGCTCCCTCACCAGAATGTTATGCAAAGGTACGGGAGTCTGTGTATCCGGATGTTATTTGACTTAATGGAAATGTGTAGTGTAATTATTTAATCTATGCTTCTTCACTAAAAATGTGTTGTCTCAAAGCTGTTGTTGCTTTCATTTAACACGTAAAGAGCATTATTTGATATATTTGAACATTTGTAGATTTTGCCACAAGCTACCTTAGCTTTACACTTCACACTTTTGCAACAATTATATTTGTATTGATGTCTTCATTAATCTGACTTCTCACTTTTACCACAGAAATTGTTTCCCTTTTTGTTTTTGGGCACAAAACAATTTTTACACGTATCTGGATTGTGACTGAGATACTAGCCTTCGTGTTACTCAGTATCGGCTCTAAAGGAAAACATCCCATGGAAAAATTGTGATAATGATGATGACAATAACAGGTTCTCATGATGTATTACCTGATTACTCAAATCAAGCATATTGTGGATTCAGGGCAGGAGGTCCCTGTATGTCTAAATGTGCTTGCAGGTCAGAAACTGCATTGAGGCTCATCAGGGTTGACCGCCTTGCCTTAATCAGACACAAAAACTCCAATCACAAAATGCCTTAATTCTGCTGGTTTCCCCATAAGGAAAGTCCTGCTGGCTTATCCCCCCACCTCCCCACTGAGGTTCCCTCAGGGTTACCCAGATTCTGCTCTGTATTCACAGAGCAATTCCACTGGAGTTAATGGAGGAGGGCAAACGGCTGGAGTTGAAGTTGAGGTACATGCTGAAACAACATTATGCAGAGCCACTGTTGACTGATAGAGCGTGCTTTTACACACTAAAGCCATCCACTGGTAAATTTGAAGGTCTGATCTTTTCACAGCTTGCTATATGTTACTGTGACACATTAATCCAACATGGAACCATTTTGTGCTCTAGTACCAAAGGAATGACTGCAAAGGGCGTAAAATCACAGTATTTCACATTAATTTTACCGTGACTGCTCTGTGTGCATTTTAATAAAGGAATTAGCATTTATACTAGCTTTTCTGTGATTTCAAATTGACTACTCAGCAGTATGTCAGCAGTATGAGTTCTTTTTACGCATGGATGCGTGTGTTGTAATGGTTTTTTTTATGCAAGCAAACGCAGTTTTTATTCTGAATGATCTCACATGCTTTGCTAAAAAATGGGTCTTTATCTGTGGGAACCCAGCTGAGGCCAGCATTTCGTAACACAAGGCCAGTCTCAAGAGTTTGGAGGTCAGCGGTGATGTTGAGTGAGAATATTGGAGATACTCTCAACCAAAAACATCATATTAATAACATTACGATGTGTTAAATGTTAATAACACTCAGACAAGTTTTAGTTAATCAGACAAATATTTACGAGATATGCCGCTTGGTGGAATCTGACTGTGGGAGAAAATCCCTTGCAGCTGTGTGAAAGGTTTGCTTTTTGTTTGTTTTGTTTTAATATTCCTACGCAGAAATCTGATCATTATTCAGACTGTGTGAGCAGTCATAGAATATCCTGAGGGAATATTTAAGCATATTCAGAATACCTAAAGAAATAAAAACAATAAAAATCAGCTGAAGACTTGTGGTGGTAGCTGACATAAAGAGCTGGGGTTAGGAACTTGGCTGGGAAGGTATAGATGTAATCAATTTCTTGACTGTAGGCAGAAGTACTGATGTAATAATTTTGATGATGGTGGTGGTATAGATCTTTCCTCATCCTCACACCATTAGATAGTCCTTCACTGGAAGTTAGGGGCCATGTGGTTTCAATAATTAAGAGGTGTGTCCCAAACCTTTTGTTTATATAATGTATTTTTGAGGACTATACGTCTGTATCTTAGGCAAAGAGAAAACAAAATAGAATCGTTCTTATAGGCCTATTTAGTCTGGACAAACTTTGCTTCAGATTTTGTGGGGATCCAGTTTGATGAAGTCTGATAGCTCCCAAAACAGCATAGTTTCCACTTTCTTACATATTATTTAAAGCTACTACCAAGGTTAGAGAACAATTGCACATTAAGGAGAAGGTCCACTCCATACCTGTGAAGAATCCACTGTATCTGTGGCTTAACATAATACTAGAGCCTCTGTGTTTATCTGCAAAGTAAGTGCAATTGTCACTAGTTAACTGTGGCCATGTTGTCTCAGACAGATTACAAAATACAAATAAAAGTAAAATGAATTACCAAAAATATTTTGATGGCACTTAATATGCTTAGATGGTCCCCCCAAATAAAGTCCATATGTGGGAAACGCTGACTCATTTTAAAATCATTACAGTTTTTGCAGTGCCCATGTGGAGGCCTTTAACTACTGTTTTTTGTGAATGAAAAGGCCAAGTTTGTGATTAAAATATAATTAATTATAGCCCTTTACCACTTTTGAAGTAATTGCCCACACATTAAAAGGACAGGTAAAAACGTTATCACCTTTTTTCATTAACTACATGCAATCACAGACTTTGTCTTTGTTCCCCCATCATTAAATTCTGGCGCCTGAGTAGCTGTGGCCTGTCCAAGCTGGCCACATTAAAATGTGTTACTATTTGCAGTTGGAGCTGTCTTTGACTTTTTCTGTCACCTTATCAAGTGCGACCATACGGCCTCAAAAAGCAGAGCTCAAACCAAAATTTCATTTTGTCGTACCTTTCCAGTTCAACTTACCATCCAATGAACTGTAAAATGTTCTCATTTCTCTTTTAACCCTTTGGGTTCCTTTTATCTTTACAGTATAATATTTAAGCATTTGCTTAAACAAATGTTTGATTAACCAGAGCAAAAAATAAAAGTGTAAATTAGAAAGTATTTTATTTAAAGTGGTTTGGGAAATCTTTTGGTGACTTTTTTTTTTTCTTTTTCGTCTAATACATTTTTAATAAAGGTGGCTGCCCCTCTAGAGGAGGCTGCCCTTTTGTGAGTTAATGGTAGTGATGACTCATAGGCCTCTACACAGTGTGTGTGTGTGTGTGTGTGTGTGTGTGTGTGTGTGTGTGTGTGTGTGTGTGTGTGTGTGTGTGTGTGTG
>JBBJLR010128205.1:0-17967 GCA_037577145.1 Brachypetersius gabonensis | reverse complement strand
ATTATAAAAACTTCAGCAGCAACTTTTCCAATTTCCCATATTTATGTAATTCTCAAAACTTTTGGCCACGACTGTACTGGCTTCCCTAGCATCTGTTTATAATTCCCTGTTTATCACTCCTCTCACCTGTCTCTGTTCTATAATCATTCTCTGTGTCCCCATTGGTCCTTAGTCTTGTCTTCCCTGATCGCTCCGCAATGCCGGCTACAGCCCGTACTCCACCGAAGGCGGCAGCCCGTATTCCACCAAAGGCGGCAGCCCGTAGTCCACCAAAGGCAGCAGCTCGCGCTCCACTGCCAACAGCTGACCACACCCCGCCGACAGCTGCTGTCCAAGACAGACCTACGGTGGCTGCTCGCACCACACTGCCGGCTACTGCCCACTCCACATTGCCGGCGAATACTCACTCCCAACCTTCAGTGGCTATTCACACTCTCACAATGGCTGCTGTTCGTGCCTCATTTCCGGCGCCAGTCTCTGTGCTGGGCGCTTCAACGCCAGTGTCGACAGGAAAGTCGAACACCTCATCTCCAGCGCCAGCCTCCGTGCTGGGCGCATCAACGCCAGCTTCGACAGTAAAGTTAAAAGCCTCATCTCCGGCGCCTGCCTCCGTGTTGAACGCCTCATCATCAGCATCGACTGGAAAGTCGGATGCCTCATCTGCCGGCTCCTCCTCCTCCTCCTCCGCCATGGAGGGCTGCTCTGACTGGTTCCTCTCACTCCCCCCCTTCTTATTGACTGAAGGGCTGGGAGTTCTCCTCAGCGCCCTGGTGTAGCGCATAGAGGGGGGAATACTGCCACTCCTCTCACCTTTCTCTGCTCTATAATCATTCTCTGTGTCCCCATTGGTCCTTAGTCTTGTCTTCCCCAGTATTTATAGTTGCCTTCTCCCTTTGTTCCCCACAACAGTATACCCTCACATTCCCTGGTTATTGTCCTAGTGGTTGTAGTGTATTGTGTTGTGGAAGTGTCGTGTAAATAAAGTGTAGTTTAAGACAAAATGGCAGCTTATACTCGACCCTCATTCTCCAACCGTATCCACTGGGACTCCACCGTGACATCTATCCCAAGGAGAGCAGGCAGTCAGGCAGGCTTCCATTTTTAGTTTGACTCTTTATTTTTTAGAAACATCACAAAAACTGGCGCGAGGGCCAACAGAAAATTCTTTAAACAAAAGGAACTCACAGAAGCTTTCTTACTCCTTGCGTAATGGCCTTTCGTATCGGGGGACCGACAACCTTGGTCCACCTAAACTGAACTTAAATTCAATCCGCCAAACACATTCCCACCAATCACAAAAGACAAGTGCTTAAACCTAAACTAAACACAGGTGTTTCACATGAACACAAAATCCCCATGCATTAACAGAAACACAAGGACAACCCCCACCAGTTGTCCAGCACATAACCCCCCTGACCCTTACAGTTAGGATATAATTCAACCCTGTTAACTACACTTTGTGGTAATTGAAATATTGTTGATATGTCAGCAATGATGTAGATGTTAATGCTGAAACGGTGTTTACTCTGTAATTGTTTATTGTTAATTAAAATCTCCTGTGCCAGTGTAATGTTCCAGATTATGAGTTGCATTGTCCTGTATAATGGGTTGCCTTTGATTAGTCTAATTAAACAACAGGCAGTTTACAAGTTCTGTAAACTTTTTTGCTGTTTTCTACTGTAATGTTGTGAATAGTATCAACTATAACTATAATTGTTTTATGCAATAAATGCAACTATAAATTACTGCAGTTCTTACTCTTACTCTTGTTAACCAGATACTTTCTCTATATTATACTGCATTAAAAGTTTCAAAATAAGTTCAATATAAGATTCTGCTGTTTGTTATTTGGCTTTATGAAATCTGACAGTTAAGGACCAAATCATATATAACAGCTGACATCTGACAATCAGTTAGTTGAGAGCTTTTTAACAACTGGATCATATAAAATTACATGTGGTTTCTAAAATCAATATCCATATCAGTGACAAAATGTGACTTGATCTGGCAGAATGAGTCGCAGTGACCCAAAATTCAAAATTTAGTTTTTGGGTCATTAAAAAGATGACAATCGTTTGAATTATGGTCTCGCAGCACCATTTTCCACCTGAAAAAACGATATCTTTAACAATTCTATGAGATACACCCAGTATTTAACAACAAAATTTTACTACAGGCATTTAGATACTTATAGAAGTATCCAGAAAAATACATGAAATCAGACTGAAGACACATCACTAGAGCCAAAGAACTCACTGGCGAACTTGATTCAGTCTTGCTGCTTTGTGGCTAAGAGTAGCATCAAGGTCGCTTCGGAACAATAGCATGTTGCTAATAACCATAACTGTCTCATTGGGCCATGACTAAAAACGTAAACACAACAGGAGCTGAACTCACGCTGCGTGGTTTGCTGGAGTCGGATGTGGTCCAGTTTATTGTCCAGGGAGCGAACGTTGGCGAGGAAAATAGATGGTATCGTGGTAAATGGACGGCTAGCATTAGCCTTTAGCCTGGCGTGGACTCCCCAAGATCTCGTCACCGAGGTAAGCTACACGCTTATCTCTTATCTGGAGCAGGGTCTGGTGGTCATAAACATGTGTACCAGCTGTTCGGATACACATGTTTGTGAGTTTCAGTGTGAAATCTTGAAAAGTAATACACAATAGCACCAAAGTGTTGGACCCGGAGTGGCCACTGCGTCCTAGCGTGCTTCCATCTTGGTTTCTTTTGAGAGCTACACCTCAGGTTAAATAGCCATTTAAATACATTTTTGCAATTATTTCTATGATGAAACTTTGAGAGATTAATTTTGAAGACCTTTTCTTTCATATAAGACCAAAAAAGAAAAATTTGTATTTTTGATGTTTTTCTACATAATCAGCCCGTATCTAAATAAATAGAACGCTGACTTCCGACTCATTTTGCCAGATCGGGTCACAAATGTTCACATTGCTCAGGCCCTAATAATAGTAGGGCTTTTTTCTACATTCTTGCCTGATTGCCGAACCTTACCTTCAGGGGAATACAGGCATGATCTTCTTCAAGATCTTTTAGACAGATTTCCAGATGCAGCTCTCCTGCACCAGCAACAATGTGCTCACCAGACTCTTCAATGATGCACTGGCAAAACAGAGAGAAGCTCATATCTTACCGACTAAGCCACCTTTTAATTTTAGTAAAGATGATTCACAACACAGGGCAGGTTGAGCATAAGCATGCTGTCAGTGCTCACCTGAACCATGGGGTCAGATTTAGCCAGGCGTTTAAGGCCTTCAACCAATTTTGGGAGGTCTGCTGGGTTTTTGGCCTCCACAGCCACTCGCACAACAGGGCTAACACTAAACTTCATCACTCGCATATTGTGAGCTTGCTCATAGGTGGTGATGGTTCCAGTCTTCACCAAAAACTGATCAACCCCAACGAGTCCAACAATGTTTCCACATGGCACATCTTCAATGGGTTCAACATAGCGGCCCATCATTAGGATAGTTCTGCAGAAATGTGATGAAAAACAAAATAATAAATATTTGATACTTGCTATTTTCTTTTTTCATGTTGTTGTGAGCTATTTAGTGAAATGTAACCCACCTTTGAATTGGTTTCAAGTATAAGTCTTCCTTCTTCCCTGGTGTATAATTTGGGCCCATGATGCGCACCTTCTGCCCCGTGGCAACAACACCAGAGAAAACACGACCAAAGGCGTAGAATCTTCCCTTGTCAGTTGTTGGCACCATTTTGGAGATGTACATCATCAATGGAGCTTTAGGATCACAGTTTTTGATGCCTAACAAGATTGGGAAAAAGGTTCCCACTCACTCCAGATTTGGTTGAGACATGGGTGGTCAACAAATTCTTGAAGTAATCTTACCTTTAAAAATCAAGTATGTTCTATAGTGCATAACTTTATCAGCCTTATTCATGATTCATGAATATGATTTTATAGTTTTAATGTTTTCATTTATCAGTGTTGCCTAAGAACCCTAAATGCAGTACATTCAGATACTTTGAACTCATTTGGTGTCAACCAATCCTAAGCCACTGATCTTAAGACTACTAAATAGACCCTCTTTAACCAGAGAAAATAAGCCAAACTGAGATAAGGTATGTATAAATGATAAATGCACCTGTCAACTTTTAGCTTGTTGACATCTTTATCATTTTTGTAATTTAGGTAATCCATTGCACTGAGGATTTAAAGACAGGTACATGACTGCAATAAGATATTTCTAGAAGTAACTGGAAGGTACTAGTTATCTGCCTTCCTTCTGAATTTACCAAAAAGCTAGCAATCTTTTCCTAAATAATCCACCCTTTTTAAAAGTTCACCTTCAAAGTACAGAATCAGGGTTGATACTTCAATGAGGTAGAGCTACTGACAATGAATTAACATGTGCACCATTCAGCTTAAGTTTATTATAGTGATGAATGGTTGAGAACCATTGTATCGTATTTGTAAAAACAAAACCATGTATCTCCATTTTACCAGCTTCCATTTTCACTAAAGCCAAAATTCAAGAAAAAAGAACCAAAATAGTGGTCTCAAAATTACTTAGACAAACACACTTGTTTTTTATTTCTTGTAAAGTTACCTTTGGATATATGGTGTTTGGCGAACGGAGACAATATCCTCACAACACTGTAACTTACCCATGGCTGCCTCATCATCTCCTGGGCCTTCATACAGCAGCTCACAGCGGTACCTCTGGGCTGTGACAGGGGAGGGTAGATGGATGGTAATCATCTGGAGTAAAGCATCACCAGCAGGCAACCAACGGCGCATCACAGCCTGGACAGTGTGCAAAGCTAGCACATGTGAGTGTAGCTATAAAAAGCTAATTATTTACAAATTTCTATGTGGTGCTATTACTTTAATTGCTGGATGAGCATTCATTAACACATGACTAAAAAACTGAGTTGTTTCACCTTAAGCAGAGGTTTTCCTTCCTTCTCCTTGTCCTCTGCGTCTAGCTTTACATTCAGTTTTTCAATCAGTTTCTGGGTCTCCTCTTTCTTGAAGTTCATGATGGAGTCAAATACCTTTCCAAAGGCATTGAGAATGTTCATTTTGAAGCAATAAAATGTTATAATGCATAAAGATTTTGTCCTTATTTAAGAACATTGTTGTGGTATAGAAATAACAGCACTCCCTATTACCATACTGTTTACTTGTTTCTGTAAGGGGCCAGTCTGGGGCTGGGTTGGGCACCCTGACCAGCAGGAGGAGTCGAAGAAGAAGACGACGGCCGCCACCCTCCCACAACTGGCCGGCATCAGCTGCCTGTTTATAGCCAGTGTTCAAATTCGGACTCATTGCTGAGAGTTTGTTCATCACAAGCATAAGACTTGAGCCAGTAATCTCGGTATTGTGAGAGGTTACGGGTTCTTGAGTATTTCCCTAGTGCTTGAGCTTTTCTCTAGGCACATTTTAAAAAGTACACAACACATTCACACTCGCACCACACTCCTGTCCTTTTCTTCCTCCTTTTTCTGAATCGAGTCTGGCATTTTGCCAGACTCGATTCTGGTTTTGGTTTTGGTTGAGGGTGTTTTTTTCTTCCGTAAGAGGAGTTTAACTTTTAAAATTCCGTACTTATTTTCTGACTAGTGCAGCATCTGAGGCCTTCTGAAGTGTCCGTCTTCAGTTCCACCACGGTGATGAAGAGAGAAAAATCTTGTTTTCCTCGGTGCGGGAGCAAATCCAATCCGCAATGGTTAGATTTGCACTACACTCACTGCAAATTAGATTCAACATTCATTTGAATTCGTTTGAGTCAAATGGCCATTGTCTTGGCCAGCACTCAGATTTAAAGCACATCTTCATTACAGTTTTTATGTTTTCTATTTTCAACCCTGTGTTCTGTGTAGTGATCGAGTGTTGTGAATGCCATAAAGAAGTTTTGTTGTAGTTTTACAGATGTGATTATATGAATCCATAGACAAAAAGAAATAACATCAAAAACCTACAACAGCAAAGTATCAAAACATTTTACCTCCAATTTGCTGAATGAGAAAACTAGACAGTATGGCCAAAAGTTATTGCAAAAGTGCCATTTGACATCTTTTATTTATCTGAGCCGATCTAGGTAGTATATAATTACCTAGATTGCTATCTGGTCATCTACAGATGTTTGTAATTACCATTTTTGCAGTTTGTAATCTATTAATGTAATCTACAATACTCACCTTAAAAATTGGATCCAGGACAAGTTGGCAGAAAGTGCGAGGAAGCTTTTTGCCCTCCGCATTAGTTGCTGTTTTACTGAATTTTCCATTGGATGGGTCAAAATACCTAAGAACCAAAGAAAATATGTTGTTACATATAAAAATCCTTAATACTGCTAATTAAAAGCCAGTTTCCTAAATGTTTCTGATTATTTCATTTGCTGAATGTTCCCTGGAGTAATGGTGCCTTCACGTCCTATTGGAATTATGGTAAACACCAGAAACCGACCTGAAAACTGCACATCAACACTCCCTCGTGTCATAATTTCCACTCAGGAATTGGGAGAAAGTTTTGATACACAAGTTGCCGAGATGAGATCAGTTTTGACCTTTCAACATGGCAGGGAGTGAAGAACACAAACAAGCAAGAAACCCCCATCTTACCTTGTTCCTGTGACCTGTGAAACTATTATACATATTTCGCACACATTTACAAAAAAGGCTAGATTTCCCAATATCACATGTGTTCTAAAGCTTTCAAACATTTTCTGGAAAATTGTTTTCCATGATGCATCTCTTCTACATATTGGTGACAGCTCAAGACAAACTGTGGGTCCACCATGTTTTTTCTTCACTACGACAACAAAAGCACTTGATCACAACACACTCGTAATTTCCAAATTACATCTTTCCCATAGCATGTGAAGGCAGCATAAGTCCTTTACTTGACTTACTTGTCCCCCCAAAGCTTCTTCATCATCTCCTCCACCTTCTTACAACGCTCTGCAGGACTGATTTCTCCTTTTTTCTTTTCACCTTTGGCTGCAAACTTGGCCACATACATCTCAGCGAACTGCTTCAGGGTAAAGGCCCAGCCATGGAGGCCTGAACCAAATCCCACAGTACCAACAATGGGATCCACCTAGAAATACAATTCAGTAAACATGCTCATGTGCTGAATGAAGAATATGCTTGTAAGTTATACACTTTTTATTACAATTTAGATAAGTGGTAAGTCACATTCAAAAGTAGACATTTACAGCATTTGGTAGACACCCTTATCCAGAGAAACTTACAATCATTAGTTACATTTAGTTAGGTTAAGTGTCTTGCTCAACTTTGTGGTCATCCAGTTCACAGGCAAGTGTTTTACTCACTAGGCTACTACCACCATACCATATGTTTGCAGAACAGATATTCCACCTTAAACAAATTAATCAGTGCAGTTAGGGGACTATCTTACGTGCAGGAAATCATATTGTAGTTTAGATCAAAAATTAGTTTTTCATCATAATATTGGCCAAAAGTTGATTTTTACCATAATATTGCCCATTGGTCCATGCTCTCCTTCACCATAGGTCGATATGATGACATTGACATTCTCCACAATGCGCTGGAAGGTCTGGAACAGTTCATCTGGTTCCAGCTGCAACTCAAGCAAAGCACGGTCCATCTTGTTCATCATCAAGACAGGTTTGATGCATTCTGCAATGGCCTGCCTCAAAACAGTCTCTGTCTGCACACACACACCTGTAGAACACATCAAATTGTGTTGAAACAGCATGGAATAGAAATTCATGTTAAATAAGCATATTCATTAGAAAAATCTTTGGTTTTTTACAAAAAATCACTAGCATGCAAGATAGTTGTGTTGAGATAAATTTTAACACAACCATTTCCCAACTTGTCTTTATGTCTTTGTTACTTAGGACTTACATGTGTGAATGACATTGATTCTAATATTGTGCTTCATTTAAAAATCACTCCAGGCTAAAATGGAATCATCAAACTGTCACAATGTCCTCCCACCTACGAGATACAGATTCATCCTGTTTGGTTACAGCATTAGGTTTTGCCTGATTTGACTATTGTTCACACATGTTTGAAATTAATATTCTTGTTTATTTGCAGCCCTTTGTTTGTGTCTAGTGTTTGTGAGATCCTGCTGCCATTTTACAAACTATTAGGTAGTTTAATTTCTTGTCTTGTTCAAACTATTCATTTCTTGTCTTGTTCACTGTATTTTCTGTTGCCTAGCTTCTCCCCAAGCATGGGATCTCTGCCAAGCTCATCAAACAAGTTGGATCAGATGTGTTAAGACAGAAATAAAAAAGTGCAGATCAGTGGGTTCTCCAGGACCAGGTTTGGAACCACTGCTCTGAGTCGACATTCACTATCAATTTCTACACCTAAATGCGCTAGTTCTTTCTCACTATTATGAGTCTTCACAGAGTCTATAGTTATTTGCCATGGATAACCCCTGCAAAACTGCTGTTTTTGCTGTATTTACTGTATTCCCCTCTGTCATCCCCGACTTTGTGTCTGTGTTGTGTTGTGTTGTGGTTCAGTTCAAATTTTACACTCGGTTGCATGTTGCATCATTGAATTCAACTTTGTCTTCAAATGACTCTCCAGTTCAGGTGTCCATGGTCTCGTTAGAGGGACATACCATGTCCCAAACTATCTGTTTCTCCCTTCACACTCCTCTGTTTTTGCTGCAGTTTCAGTTTAGGTTTCAGTCCTGATCCCTCTGTTGGTGACTTCTCCAGGCCTGTGATGATCATTGCAGTTCCAGAGCCTTCTTCTGTTTCAAAGCCCATGAATTCTAGGTAGTCAGACCTTCCAACATATCCCATGTCCTCAAGGGTAGACTTCATTTGGCTGGCCATTTCTCTGCACTCCTCCTCCAGTACCTTGTGCTCTCCCACATCAGATGGCCAACATTGATTTATACAATGGTCCCATGTACATATTTTGTGCCTGTCAATCTCCGGCAGGTGTTCTAAGTCTTATGGACCCTTGCTGGCATAACAAGGTGTCCATCTACTATGCCTTTATCCTTGTAGTGGTTCTATATACTGTCCCTGTCTGAGAGCACTCTAGACCCTCTCAATTACCATCCCAGACTATGTCTTTTCTGACCCTAATTGGCCCTAGTCCCTGTTTAAATTACAGGTTAAACACTGCTACTACGTTATACAACACTGCTCAAAAACATTAAAGGAACACTTTGAAAATAAATCAGAATGGGAAAATGTCATGCTGCATATCTATGCTGATATGGACTGAAAGGATGCCACATTGTTTGAAAAGTATCAACCTACAGAGAGCTGAATTCAAAGACACCCTGAAAATCAAAGTAAAAAAATGTTGCGGAAGGCTAGTCCATTTTGCCGAAATTTCATTGCAATATCAATTTCAACTTCAAATGGTAGTCAGTAGTTTGTATGGCCACCATGTGCCTGTGTGCCTGACAATGTGTGAGCTGGGCATGCTTCTAATAAGATGGTGCCCTACGAGATCTCCTCCCAGATGTTGACCAGGTTATCACTGAGCTCCTGGACAGTCTGAGGTCCAATAAAGTGGTGTTGGATGGCCCAAAACATAATGTCCCAGAGGTATTCTATTAGATTTAGGTCAGGCGGGCATGGGGGCCAGTCAATGGTATCAATTCTTTCATCCTCCAGGAACTTTCTGCACACCCTTGTAACATGAGGTCAGACATTGTCATGCACCCAGTGCACCAGCATAAGGTCTGACAATGGGTCCAAGTATTTCATACCGATACCTAAGGACAGTCAGGGTGATTAGCGTGTAGGGGTCTGTGCGTCTCTCCATGGATATGCCTCCCCAGACCATCACTGACCCACCACCAAACCGGTCATGCTAAATGATGTTACAGGCAGCATAACATTTTCCATGACTTCTCCAGACCATTTCACATCTGTCACATGTACTCAGGGTAAACCTGAAAAGCAAAGGGTACCACTGACGGACTTGCCAATTCTGGTGTTCTATGGCAATTGCCAATCAAGCTCCATGGTGCCGGGCACAAGGCCTACTTGAGAATGTCGGGCCTCAGGCCACCCTCATGAAGTCTGTTTCTGATTGTTTGGTAAAAGACATTCACACCAGTGGTCATTTTGCAGGGCTTTGGCAGTGCTCTTCCTTTTCCTCCTTGAACAAAGGAGCAGATACCAGTCCTGCTGATGGTATCTCCTCCATGCTCTTGAGACTGTGCTGAGAGACACAGCAAACCTTAAGGCAATGGTATGTATTGATGTCATTTTGGAGGAGTTGGACTTCCTGTGCAACCTCTGTAGGGTCGCCTCATGCAGTATTGACACTGAGCCTAGTCAAATCCAAAACTAGTGAAAAAATGGTATGAAAAGATGAGGAAGGTAACATGCAAAAGCGTCCCTGTTTTGGGGGTAGTCTCATTGTTGCCCCTCTAGTGCACCTACTATCAATTTCATTAACACCATAGCACCTGAAACTAATTAACAAACCCCTCTGAAACTTCACTGACCAGATCAATATCTCAGTAGTTTAACCGACTTTAAAGTTACTTCTCATATGTGAACACATGACAGCACACAGTGTGAACAGCACAAAATTCTTCCTAAGCATTTAACCCATTCACCAAGTGAAGCAGTGTGTGGGGCGGTACCTTACTCAAGGGTACATAAGTGGTGCCACTAGCAGTTTTGGGATTCAAATCTATGACTTTCTGATCGCAGGGCAAATGCCCTAACCACTAGGTCACCAACTGATGCTACACTGATTAAAAAGTATTTCTTACATTTTTTTTGAGCAGTGTACAGTGTCAACTCTCCAGGGAGACTGGTTGTACTACTCTGTATTTTTAGAGCCAGGTTCAAGGAATGTTCTGTTACCTGTACTTTCCCCTGGTTGTACCCTTGGTTCTTTCCGTGCTGTTACTGCCTGTGTTATGGCCTGATTTTCTGTTGGTTTTAAAGGGCTTGATCCTGTTTTTTTGGACATGTCGGTAAAAACTCCTCTTGACTCCTGTAATACCCATCTGGACAGTGTTCAGTTCCGCGCAGAGGGGCTTCCTGGAGGAGGCCTTGCCCACTTTGACAGTGTTCGGTTCCCCGCAGAGGGGCTGCCTAAAGGAGGTCTGGAACATCAAGACGAGAGAAGCCGAAGAAAGGGGTTCTGCCTCTGAGGACAGAGAGGGGCTCCTAATAAGGGGCTCTGCCCCTAAGGACAATGAGAATATCGGCCCTCTTGACTGGTTTTGGTTTTGTTCTATTAAATAAAATACACTTAAGTTGGAAGTCCGTGCCTGTCCTCATTTGGAGAAGGAAGGGATACGTGACATTCATATCCCTGGTCACATTATTATTTTCCTGCCTCTATAAACATTGTCTGCATTTTGTTTGTCACTGTGCACCAGTGGGCAAAAATGTATTTACCAATAATATCATGTTCCACCCTTCTCTTCCTCCATCCTCACCTAACATCAAGTGAAATGCTCAGCTAGCTCAATGACTCTGCCTGATACGACTCCCTCAGAAATATATCATAATATGAGAGGAAAGTGACTTTAATATGGAAAGGACCTTGGTTGACCTTTGGTTTTGGTTTTGGTTTGGTTTTGGTTTGCTTTATAGTTGTAGCTTGAGTGCACTGTATGTTATGCTTTGTGTATGCTTGGATGTCATTGCAACATCATAAATGTAACATCATATGGTCCACTTGTCTATATGAAGTGAACTGTACATTTTGATACTTGAAATAACGTCTGCATATTACATGACAAGAAACTCTTATTTCACAAGAGGAATGAAAGAGGAAGAGGGACAAGAGGAAGTTTTCTACGACAGGAAAGATGCAATGCTTTGAGATTTTGGTAGTCAAAAAAATTAAGCAAACCTGCTGAAGTTGTGCACTTTCATACCTGATACACAGTCTACAACTACGAGAGCCCCATCTGTTACTCTCAAAGCTGCCGTCACCTCGGACGAGAAGTCCACGTGACCAGGAGAGTCAATCAGGTTTATGAGAAAGCCACACCCATCCTTGCACTGCTTGATGAAGGCCAAGTCATTGTCGCTGAGCTCGTAGTACAGAGAGATAGCTCTGCATTGAAGATAATACATAAGGGCTTTTAAAATAGATGGATTCTAGCTGTTTTTTGATTTAATAAAATAAAACCACAAAACAAAACATCAGAATTGATGCCAATATTTGAAAGGAAATCTTTCATTAAGACAGAAAACACATATTGAGGTTTCTTTTCATAGCATCATGAACCAAGAAATCAGATATTGTAAAAATGAATGGTTTTGACTTTGAAGCCAGCATAAGTACCTACGTTGATTTGATGGTAATGCACCTTTCTTGCTCATCTTTTCTTGTGTCCGTGAATCTTGTCTCACCAGCTCGTGCAGAGGCAATGATGCCTGCTTTGCACACAAGGGAGTCGGTGAGAGTGGATTTGCCATGGTCCACATGTGCAATCACAGACATGTTTCTGATGTTGGACTTCTTGTCCATGATCTCCCTGATCTGGTCTACTGTAAAGTTCACCTGGGAGAAAAAGAGCAGGATGTTTTTAAAATAATGAAAGGTTTAAAATGGGAAAACTCAAGGATCTCCTCATGATAAATACTATGCATGATTTATATGTATTATATTTGGCATTAGGTTTTCTAAGGTTAAAGAAAAGGATTTAAAAAGGAGTCAGTACCCAAACCAACCAAGAAATGCAGACTTCAGATCATTTCCACTTCTCTATGATGACACTGATGTATGGTAAAAGGCAACTGATACATGACTTAAGCCCATAAATAATTTATTTTTACTTTTCCACCAGAACCTATGTGCAAAAATATGCACCGCAAATGTACTGTGCAACTACAAAGAGTCTAAGAGCTTTTAAACTCTTTGTATTTATGTAGTAGCCTACATGTTATAACAACACTACAGCCTTAAAAGACATCTGTAACTGTAGCATCTGGGTAAATCTGATACTAATGGCTTGGTCACTAATATGTCTGATATATATTATCCTGGTAGGTCTCTTACATCTGCAAAAACTGGCCATCTAGTGGTGCAGGGCCGGAGTAAAAGCGGATATACTGGGCTGGCATCTAACTAACTATAGGGGGGCACTATCAATCGTGAACTATTTTCATATGAGCTTCACTAGAGGGGACACTGCCCATTAACATCAGATCTGTACCAACTGTAGCTTTAAAAAGCTGCTAAAACACTATTCTCCTCCACTTTCTTTTAAATATATTCAATTCCATCACACTTGTGTAGATTTTCTTTTATTTCTTTAATTCTTTATGTGCTACTATCTTTATGCCTAATATTTTATTATTTTCCTGTAAAACACATTTAATGACCGTTGTGTATAATGGGCTATATAAATAAACTTGACTTGCCTTGGTAGCAAGGCCAGACAATATGAATAAAAGCCCACTCTTATTCACAGTTATCCAGTGTCTCATATATATTTTACATATCCACATGTAGAGTTTAACATTTCCACCGTAAATATGTCCGTGGGTGCATTTGTAGTGGTTGAAAAGTGTAAGAGCAAGCCAGTTAGCAGGCTAGAAGTGTTTTAGGTCAAGTCAGTAACCCATGTGTAAAATGCTCTTAAAAAAAAGCCTAAGAAATATGTATCTACTCGCTTATCAAAAGCGATATTAAACAGGTCCCCGTCCCAAACCAATGCTCACTACACAGTCTAAATGTGTGTTTGAGCGTCAGTCTCAATTGCTGCTTTGCTTCTTAAAATGGCTTCATTAGACACTGTTCTATATGATGGAGAAACCCCGACTGCGCAGTTTGCCGAGCCGCGCTGTTCCTGCAGTTTTTGCGTCTCTTGCACTCCGATTGGCCAGTGACAGACTAACTTTGCGCATGAGGCGGGTTATTGTCTAATCACGAACCAGTCGTAGTGCAGAAGGCGATTACTCGCTGTCCAATCCTGACAGGCCCGGGTGCAGGGGTCGGCTGAAGTCGGAGTCCGGGTGGGCAAAGAGCGCTTTATCTGCCCTCGCCATGCGGATTAAATGAGTGTGCCAACAGACGTGGTGAGGGCGCCCCGTGGAAAAAAACAAACACACATAAGAAGTCCGCCGTCGCTACTACTACTTTAAACTGCTCGGTAACAAGCCCCCTTTTTTAGTCTGCGCTCATGCAGATTTAATGAGCACGGTGGGCGTGGTCGCGCTATTTATAACATAGGAGCTGTGGGTGGGGTGTTGTGTGTGTGTGTGTCCGAGCGTGCGTGCGTGGGGGGTAACATTATTCCTGTTTCTGTGTATCCCGAATATAACGCAGCACACATGTACTTAAAGGAAACATTCAGCTGTCGCAATAGCATGACCATCGCTTAGCCACACTTATCCCAATTCCCTTAATAAACTCTATTAACCCTTATTAGCCTGGAAAATACATGGTCTCTCAAAATATCTATGCGCCACAGCTGCGGCACTCGACAAAAGTTTGTTTTTTTAATAAGACAAATCAACCAAGCAGGTTGTCATTACGTCGCTGACATCAAATCAAACAAACAACAACAGTGGTACTACTACTACTACTAATAATAATAATAATAATAATAATGACAACAATAATAATAACAACAACAATATTAATAACAACAATGATAATAATAACTAAAATAACGACGATGAATCGTGACAGTCCGCAGCGCATGTACCCCGTGTCAGTAATATTCGTGAGGTGGTTCTGGGCAGTCGTGTCAGGCTCGCCGGTGCAGTAAAAAAAAAAACTCACCATGTTGGCGAGTTTGCGAGACGGCCTTGCTGCGGCTCCTCTTCTGCTGCTGCTGCTCCTCTCAGCTGGAGGACTTTGGGGGGAAAGAGGGAGAGAGTGACGTCGAGTCTTAGTTTATGCTGCGACAGGCAGCACTGTGGAGTCATGTGGAAGAAGTCATATGGGTCCAACTGAGCCAGAGAGGCTACCTGAGGCTGCAGTCTTTTACTGACTAAGGGAAAAGCACAACTGCAATAATCAGTAAGACCAAAAACAAGAGTGAGAAATGCTGTCCTCATTCTCTATCATCCACTTAATGATAAAGGCAATAATAGTTCTGCTCAACACCTCCGAATTTCAGTTAGTACGTACTTTCAGAATTAGCAAGGAGAAATACTGGATAACAGCACCAAACATACCATAATAGTTATCACACTGTCCCACAATTCCTAACACATTGTTATATAATATCTGTTACACTGTCCTATAAAACGTAACACACTGTAGTATAATATCTAATATACAGTTCTATATTAAACACACTGTTCTATAATATCTGTTACACTGTCCAATAATAGCTATCACACTGTCCCACCAGGACCGACGTCAGAAGGGAGGTGTAGGGCAGGCATTTAACAGACTAGGGGGGCACTATTTCCGCATTGACACCCCATCTAATATCATTCAAAGTGGGGGTGTTTTTAACGGGAGTCTGCACTGACACCCTATATGATATTGAACATTATTCTGTAATATCTGTTAGTGTACTGTGTCCCACAAAACCTAACACACTGTTCTTTAATATCTGTCACACTGTTCTATAATACCTAAAAAACGGTCTCATAAAACCCATTACATGGTCCTAAAATTCCTAAAACACTGTCCTATATGTCCTATACTACTGTCCTATGATATATGACAGACCACAATATTTATTAAAATGACAAAATACTTACAAACTGTTTTTATCACACAGTAATTTAATACCTATCATTTTGTCATATCTATTTCTTACACCATCCTATACCTAACACACTGAATTATAATATATGTGAATTTTTACTGGATCTCACCAGGATAGACTCTCGTTCTACATTACGAGACTCACTTCACCTCCCATCATCCTTGTACAGCCCTGGTTACTCTGTCAGGATTCCCTCATCTGTTGGACTCAACAAAAGATTCTTCAGCGGGGCCCAAGCTAGCAGAAGCTTTGTCTCTATATGTCGGCTGGGACGTGCCCAGGGGAGTCTGAGGTCCCCAGTGTCCAGGATCTGGAGACCATTCCCGTCCCGACCTGGGGGAGGCTTTCAACAAGAATAGGGCCATCCAGCTGACAACTCATAGGCCCTACAACCTCACCATCAAGCTGCAGCCAGGCACAGTAACACCCCACAGCCATCTTTACTCTTTTTCCCAGGATGAGCAGAAAACCATGGAGAAGTACGTTTCAGAAGAACTTTGACAGGGGACCATCCCTTTGTCATTTCCTGCTGCCGCGGGGTTCTTTGTGAAAAAGAAAGACAAGGGTCTCCACCCATGTGACTTTTGGGGACTGAATAGAATCACCATAAAGAACTGTCATCTGCTCCTTACCAAGACCACCCTGGGTGCCCATTCTGGTGCATCCATCTTTACCAAACTGCACCTCAGGAGTGCTTACAATCTCGGGGGAGGGCGACGAGTGGAAGACGGCCTTCATAACACCCGCCGATCATTATGAGACCTTGGTTATGCAATTTGGTTTGTGCAATGGTCCGACAGCCTTTCAACAGTTGATCAATGATGTCCTTTGTGACATGCTGGGTCTCTGGTGCTTTGTGTATTTGGATGACATTTTTGATTTACTCAAAGGCCGTGGAAGAACATACCCAGCATGTCAGGGCAGTCTTAAAGAGGTTGCTGGCCCATCAACTGTTCTGTAAGTTCTGTAAGAGAAATACGCTTTCCGCCTGCGCTCCACCACATTCCTTGGATTTGTTATCTCTCCTCAAGGTGGGGCCATGGATTCCCAGAAGCTGGATGCTGTAATTGGTCTCTACCCAATTTACTTAAGCTGTTACAGCAGTTTTAGATGCCTTATCTGGGGCTTCAGTTCAGTCGCGGTGCCTCTTACTGCCCTCACCAAGCCCTCTCATTCATCATTTCAACTCACTTCAGAATCCAAGGAAGCATTTTGCCACTTTGTCACCTTTTCACTTCTGCACCTATTCTTTATCACCCAGACTTTATCAAGCCATTCGTTGTGCAGGTGGACACCTCTGCTGTGGGCATAGGAGCTGTTCTCTCCCAACGATGTCCAGACCAGAAAAAATCAAAAAAGCAGAAAAATTTATCCCACTCAGCAGCGAGGGGACAGTGCAGTAGGGGACCAGGAACTGTTGGCCATCAAGTGAACTCTGGAAGATTGGCGTCACTGGCTCCAGGGCGGTAGTAATCCATGGAATTACGGCGATGGACTACTACCATCCATGGTAGTAGTCCATCGCCATGGACCAGCTCTACGTGGAAGGACAGCTCTACCATGACTTCAGTTTTCATGTTAATTCACTAATGTAACATGTCACATACACAATACCGTTAGACTCCGTAGTGTTTAAGTTTTGTAACAATGTTTTCGTTTCTGCTAAGTTTTTTCTTGCATCCTTCCCTGTTTGTTTCTTTTTATGTTTTTCCCACTTCTAACCTCTTTCACTGCACTGACCACCTGCATTTCTACTCAGTCACACACAACACCCTATATCTTCACGGCACAACCTTGTACATATGCACTCAGTGTCAATACATCCACTCCGACCTCACAACGCACACAGACATATAAGACATACTCACATACCAGCGCCTACACCCCCGCTCATATCTCATTCATCTGAGCATCACACGCAGCATGCAACATTAACTACACATACATCTGTGGGTACATGGAATGTGAATGGAGCTGGCTAAAATGGAGGTTAAAAATATTTAGCCAACTTAAAACACTACAGGCAGACGTTTTATTACAAAAGACACATAGACCTACCTCAGCTACAGATGAACTTTAAACAACTGAGTTTCCTAATGTGATCTCAGCCTGCTATAACTCTAGGCAAAGGGGGGTAGCAATTTTAATTTGTAGAAATGTTAATTTCATAGTATTCAACACAATTATTGACTCAGAGGGTAGATTTCTAATCATTAAATGATCTACACTGCTCACAAAAATTAAAGGAACACTTTAAAGAAACACATTAGATACATCAGATCTCAATATGAAGTTGG
>JBBJLR010128198.1:0-17968 GCA_037577145.1 Brachypetersius gabonensis | reverse complement strand
CACACACACACACACACACACACACACACACACACACACACACACACACACACACACACACACACACACAGAGAAACCACTGTCAGAGGCTTTGGAAATCTCTTCATTCTATGACTAGATTGGCGAATGTGGCTGTCAGCTCGAACAAAACGGTCACCTGCAAATAAACGACACGCTATGATGGACAAAAAGAGCATGTCATCATTTAATTACAGGAAGACCTGTCAGCGCACACACACACACACACACACACACACACACACACACACACACACACACACACACACACACACACACTTTTGCACATGTTTGTATGTTTGTCTAGCTCTCTCTATGGGCTCTTCTGTCCACTGACTTATGGATTAAAAGGTCCATTACTACCATAACACCCCCCCTCTACCCCCCTAAAAACAACAACATTTGAATGTCCCTACAGTTCATACAGTCCATTTATCAAAAAAAGCTCTGGTTTGAATTCACTGTTATTGTGATGTCACTAAAAGAGGTCAAGAGTAGCGTTTTGAACGGGACAATAATGCAGATCAGGACAGATACCATTTACATCTTAAAGGCACAGACTCAAAAAACAGGCCGTTTTAATTCTGAGGAATGAAGAGAGGACATTGGGAAATTATGGCTGTTATGGGTTCCACGCAAACATGACCTCAGAGGTAGGGGTTGCGAGACTCTGGGACACACATGTTTTTAGGGTTTGGGCTAGACCTCCTGTGAGGGGCATTCTTAATGCTTCAGTGTTCCAAGACATTTTAAACAACGCCGTGTTTCCAACTTTGTGGACACAGTTGGGGAAGAACCTTTTCTATTCCAGCAGGACTGTGTCCCAGAGCACAAAGCAAGCTCCATAAAGACATGCTGGATGAGTTCAGTGTGGAAGAACTTGACTGACCCACACAGAGCCCTGACCTCAACCCCATCCAACACCTTTAGGATAAACTCAGTGAACATCAGTGCCTGACCTCATAAATGCTTTAGAGAATAAATTTGCAAATTCCGACAGAAACACTCCAAAATCTTGTAGAAGTCCCTCAAAGAGGAGTGGAGGCTGTTATAGCTGAATTAGAGTCTATGTATTTAAATGCAATGTCATTAACGTCCCTGTTGTTGGAACGACACGGCGTCCCAATATTTTTGTCCATATTGTGTAATGCAACATGCTCTGAAATGTCCCCACAACGTCTCGTCCTGGGGAGCACATGGATCTGGTCCGAGCAAAGTGATAAATACATGACCACACACACACACAAGCACACACACACAGGGAGTGAACGACGCCCATTAAAACACCGTGCACGACACACACTGAAGCATCCTGAGTCTCACACACCAGAGCCCACCAGCACAATCCTGCCCTTCTCCTGTCCAAGAGTTTCTCCCCCACTCGCTGGGCTACAAACCGTCCAGCCATTCAAACGACAACCAGTTATTGATTTATTAGGACATTTAACATTTTAAAGGAGCAGGACCACACACCCCCTACCCCCAAGACGTTTTTCCCTCCAGATCAACTCACCACATCTTCGAAAGCCAGGGGAATGAATCCAGGATGACGGAAAAAAGCCTCAAGACAGTCCTTTTAAAAATCCTTGGTGACGAAGACCCCCGTCTCCAGTAAATGCAATGGAACACACGGCCACCTCCCCCCACCCCCTAATAATAATAATAATTATTATTATTATTATTATTATAATGATAACAATACTATTATTATAATTAAAAGAGCCTAAACGGTGCCAAGATCTGGACTGGTGTTTATCCTCTTTCTGTGGAAATGAGGAAGGAGAGCAAGAGAGAGAGAGAGATAGAGAGAGAGAGAGAGAGAGAGAGAGAGAGAGGAATAGTGAGAGAGAGAGAGATGGAGAAATGCAAGACTGACCAGGAGAGCTGGGGAACTGGGAGAGAAAGAGAGAGAGACACACAGATACAGTACAGAGAGAGAGGAATAGAGAGAATGAGAGACACGGAGAGAGGTAGGAATAGCGAGAGATGGAGGGAGAGCGAGAGAAGGGAAAAGAGAACGAATCCGGATCCCTCGCGCTCGTGGAGACGCAGACACACGCGCGCGTCTCGAGCGTTCCCTCCGTGCGTTGTCAGCGTGCAGACGGCATCATCGTGGAGAGGAGGAGGACACGCGTGGCGCAGGACGAGGGAGAGACAGGGGGATGACAAGCCAATTTGGAAGCGAGGTGATGCTGGATTCAAACAGAGAGAGAGAGAGAGAGATAGAGAGAGAGAGAGAGAGAGAGCGAGCGAGAGAAGGAGGGGAGTGGGAGGTTGAATGGAGGCTTTGGTTGATCCGAGCACCCCCTCGTGGTGGAGCTCGACCAGCAGAGGCTCCTGTCGACCTTGCTTTCACCTGCATTACATAACCATCCTGGTCCTTCTAATGATTACTGACATTCACAAGTATATAACCTGCTATAATTGTTACAGCCCTATTACTATTTACCTGAGAATACGTTTGACTGCATGGACAAAAGTATTGGGACGCCACACCATTCCACCCACATGGACTTCAATGACACTGCATTCAAACACATAGACTTTAATATGGACTTGGTCCCCCTTTGCAGCTACTGCAGCTTCCACTCTTCTCGAAAGGCTTTCCACAATTCTTATAACTGCACCAATAATTAAATTTTCAATTAACCGGTGGTTGAGATGTAAACAGTCATTCATAGCGGTTGGATGAGTGGTTCACCGAAGAGAAACTTGCTGATAAGAACCAGGGTTTTTACAAAACAAACATACACTATAAAGTTTTGGGATGCTTAACCAATCCCCCAGCAGGGACTTTAATGACACTGCATTTAAATTCATAGTCTTTAATATGGAGTTGGTCAGCTCTTTGCAGCCTTAACAGCTTCCACTCTTCTTGGAAGGCTTTCCACAAGAAAACAGGGGTGTCCCAATACTTTTGGCTAAATAGTGTACTGATACTGAAATAAAGAAAAGAAATGAGGACAGAGTAGCCTACCAAACGAAAACCATAACCGCACGATAATATTCCCACCACAAAATTGGAATGAAGAAAAGTAATGATTGTAATCATGGTGTTGCGCGCCACACTAACAATTCCAGTGCTGATGTGAGTTAGTTGGTAAACAAAACAGTTGCATCACAACGTAATTACGAACAAATGTAGAGTCCCCACAATGAACACACATGTTTTGCATGGTGATGTCACCGTGTCCCAATGCACTGTTACACCCTTATTGAGCAAAACCAAGTTAAGTGGCCCCTACACTTCACACCACAGCACTCAGTGTGAAATTCTTTCTCTGCATTAAACCGATTCACCAAGCAAAGCAGTGGCCAGCCACCAACAGCGTATGGATGATACCTTACTTTAAGGGTACATCAGTGGAGCTACCAGCAGTTCTGGGATTCAAACCCATAACCTTCTAATGACAGGGGCAACTCCCCAACCACCAGACCACCAGCTGCCCAAAAAAATGGCCCTCAATTACTGAGCTAATGGGGAATTCCACCAAATCTGGGATTATAATTTAAAGTCGTTCAGAGTGGTCTGGTGTGAAATTCTAAAGAAACTTACCCAATCAGAATTGTTTACAGCAGTGGTGATAGGAACCAGATGTCCAAAGCGTTCAATGCCTCAAAAAGCTACATCACAGGATTGAATCGTTACTGATATGTTGCCTGATGCCTGGGACACTGCTTTGCAAAAGGTTTGGGATCATTTATGAAGTCATAGCCGGTTCAGACTACCCCGACGACCCTGAGGGGAGATTTAATTTTGTCAACCAGGGGTGATGGGAAGTGGAGAGGGTTTGTTTTGTTAGAACAGGGGGATGTTTTTTCTATTTGTCGAGGGGGGGGGGGTGGTTTCGTTTAATTTATACGTTCGGAGGTTTGTATGTCAACGCAGGCATTCTTTCCATGACCTTGCCTACATTTGTGTAAATTTGAGTTCCTGTGATCACCACTGCAAAGAAATTTCCCTACAATTAGAAGATTCAATAACATTGTCCACCTCAAAACGTTTTGTAGGAATTGTTGAATTTCCTTTTAGCTAAAGAACTGCTCTGCATTCAGCAGTTTGTTTGACCGTTTACCTGTTAAAACGCCACAGGTCTTCATGTAATAGAAGTGAAAGAAAAAAAACTGCAATGCAAATGAAAGAAGAAAGAGGAAGTAGCAGAATACTGTCTACTGGTTATCAGCATGGACATCGGTTTTGTTATGAAAAGTATGACAACTGTGCTCAATCTTTTGCATTTGATGGCATAGTCCTATCTTAGTGCATTAACATACAGTACCAAGACATTTTGAACAATGCCATACTTCCAGCCTTGTAAACACAGTTTGGGGAAGAACCTTTTCTATTCCAGCAGGACTGTGTCCCAGAGCACAAAGCGAGCTCCATAAAGACCTGCTGGAGGAGTTCAGTGTGGAAGAACCTGACAGAGTCCTGACCTCAAACCCATCCAGCACCTTTGGGATGAACTGAAACGGAGATTGTGATCCAGACCTTCTCATCTAACATCAGTGTCTGATCTCATAAGCGCTCTACAGAATGAATGGAGGCAAATTCCCACAGAAACTCCAAAATGTTGTGGAAGCTGCTATACCTGCAATGGGGGACCAATGCCGTATTAAAGTCTATGGATTTGAACGCAGTGTCATTTTACCTCTTGTTGGTGGAATGGTCAGGTGTCCTAATACTTTGATCCATATAGTGTATTTTGGACAAAAAATATTCTGGTATGCATCCCATTGATTTTTACTAAAGCCCATGGAACACTAGTAGTAAAAGTAGTCAGGTGCGTTTCTTAGTTTGCTGTCCTCCTAAAGAATCAACTTAACTGAACAGTTCTGTAAGGTGAAATTCTTTATTGCCTCTCCTACCATTCTTCTCATTGCACATAGGGGCAATATGCTCATGCATCCCCTTACAGGCAAACGTTTCTAAAATCTCCATTTTGTGCTTCAGCTGACTGCAGTTTCAGCTGACTGCTATCTTTTTAACCATTTTCTAATCTGTGCAGGTCAGCCACCTTCTGTCTCATTTGAGTCCACCTCTGTTGAAGAATGTGTAACCTCATATTTATACCCCCCATAAACAGGAAAGGATCATAGATGTCTGTTGAGTCTGTGGAGTATCCTAATAGAAAGATAATTGAACAAATAATCTCATAGGAATGAGTTCTAATGGATACATGGTAATCAATTACTCCAAACACTGTTAAACAACATTCCTTCATTTTCTGTATCCGCTTAATCTTTACTAGGCTCGTGGGTACCCGGCGCCTGCCCTGGGGTCTACCCCCAACCCTGTAGGGCCCACGTTTAAAGAACACTGGAATCATTATATGCCGTGTTTTATTTAAGTGACAGTTTCTTAAGAAAGACTAATTCTGAATTTGACTGTTTATGTACTTCAGTAATTAAGTGGAGAAGTGCAGATGATTCCAGCAATGCAGGTTTACTGCATGATACAATCAAACAGTTAACCTTCTACCACGCTCTGTAGCAGCTATAAAAATGTAGACATGGCACATCTAACCTAGTATCAAGATGGCGAAAGGAAAAAAATCAAAATGACTTTGAAAAAAGATTCATTACTGATGACTGGAGCTTCTTAACCATGGTCAGTGTTGCAGTTGTGCCTTCTTTGTTTGTATATGAAATATTTCCTAATGAGATTTCCTTCCAGGAGGACATCATGTGCTATAGCCTTCTCATCACAACACAGCCCCTACTTTGGACTGATCTGACATATTTTTGACTGATATGTCAGACAACACTACTCCAAAACACCAACTGAGAAATATCTTCTGAGAGAATGGGGCTTCGTCCCTCCAGAATGGGTCAAGAGACTTGGAGAATCGGCACTAAAGTTTTTCTGAAAGCACTTTTTTCTGCTGGAAACAAAAATATATACACAGAGTCAAACAATATTACTGTGCTTGTCAAGGACTGGAGCATATTAGATGGGAAGCAAACAGTGAGCTATCAGTGTTGATATATCGGGTACAGAAGATGTTAGAAGGTATAAAGACCGCAGTCATTTTGACGTGTGTCAAATTATTATGGTCAGATGACCGGCATCTCCACAACAGCAAGGGTTAAGGGGTGCTCCCTCGAAGGCTATCCCATCTGGTCCAAATAGTAATGCTTCAAATACATCTGAGTGTGGGATTGAATGACCGCAGACTGGTCAGATTGCCCATGCTAACCCTTATTCTAAAATGCATGCAGTCATAGGGCAAGCATAAGATCTCACAATTGTAGACCTTGGAGCAATGAAACTGACTTGAATGCAACAAAAAATCTATTGTGTAAGTCTAACCATATCAATTGCCATTAGCCTCCATCAAATCGTAAGCAAGATACATTCCTTGGACATCTTTTGAATGAATATTCAACTAGAAACCATAACAGTAGTGCAACCTTAGCGTACAGTGTTTGAAACCTCCAGCAAAACTGCTGTGTTTTACCAGAGCAACATATACTAACATGACGATGAAGGAGAACAACAAATGATCCTGAGAAACAGATGAACGACAGTCAGTAATTATAGAACTACAGAATGCATCTATATGGTAAGTGGAGCTGGAATAATGGATGAGTAAAGAAAGGTTGTTCTAGTAGAGCCGGCTAGGGCAGATACAGACAGCATTATAATTATTAGTACTGTTTGTAAAGATGGGTTAACATAAATGCTCATGTTTTGAGTGTAAGATTAAGTTACTTAGATCAAATTTAGCTTAAATTTAATTTTAGCAAAAGCTATAAAAATAGGCACAAACCTGAAAATACCTGAATCCACTGTTAGCGAAATTCAAATCAACCAGAGCTGTGGTGAATCTGCCGCGGTGAAGATCCATGTTTATCTGTCCCCATACAGAACAGGACTATTATTAGAGAGTCAGTGATCACTGGAGGGGAGTTTTTTGGGGTCACCAAGTTTTCAAAACCACAATGATATACCACCCCCACGGGATCTAAACTCACAAACACAAACAAATGGAAATTGCTAGATGCTAGATGCTAATGGAACCTATGGTCAGATAAAAAATAGAGCTTTTCAGCAACAAACACTCACTGTAAAAGGAAGGATGGCGGAATGTCTGGGATGTTCTGTGGATGTTTTTTCTCTAGAGGCACTGGGGAGCTTGTTAGGAGTCATGGCATCATGGATTTTTGTCTTGTTATATATGTTAAGCTTTGTTGTGTGAGACCATGAGGGCAGGGGGGAAATTCAAGTGGACGTGCAAGAAAAAAATTTTAAACACTCAAAAAATTCCAAAGTTCTTGCTTCTTTCTGGCATCCACAGTTAATGCGTCTCTAGTCTTGTTTTCCAGATGATCTTGAAACTCTTAGCATGAGGTTTATAGTCACTGGTAGAGAGCAGGAGCAGCACCTCCTGTCCAGGCTCAAACTCTCTTGGCGCTTGAAGGAATAGCAGGTTTTCTGGTTGCTCTGTGCTTGCCTCAGATGTTCCTGCACCAGTGCTGTCATCTCTTCTAGTTTTCCCTCATCGTAAACACAAATGCCACCACATTTTCTCCTGTTTTTTAGGCTCTTCTCTCGCAGGAGGTCCAGCAGATTTTTTAAATGCCAAACATAAACCAGCGCAAAGGGAGAAAAGCCTGTTAAATCTTGTGTTGCTTCTCAATAAGCAAAGAGCAGGTAAACTCGTTCTCTGCATTTAACCCCTTCACCAAATGAAGCAGCGGGCAGCCAGGATCACAGTCCCCGGGACGCAGTGTGTGGGGATGATACCTTGCTCAAGGGTACCTCAGTAGTGCCACTATCAGTCCTGAGATTCAAACCCACAAAGCCACCAGCTGCCCCATAACTGGTTCCAATCAGGATGAAAAGCAAACCTGGACAGCTTTGCCATAAAAGTCTTGTTAAAGTGCTATACAAGACTATCTGTCTGTCTGTTTCAGGGTGAGGTCTTTATGCCTTTAATACATAACAGTTTATACTTGAGAACAACTGCACTAAACTGCTACCTGTCTGGCCTTGATGATTCTCAGTGGAAAAGCTATTGGCTGCCAGGCTGCATAATCACATACAACTAGAATGTATATGTTCCCTTTCTAAGGGACCTACAATGTCTGTACTAAAGGGTCTTTCAGTGATTGTTAGAGGATATGACTGTGCTGTTGGGACTGACATGCCTGCTGAAAGCTGGCATTCATTGCATGACCTACAGAATGGTGCATAGTTCACAGAACATCAGTACACCATATGGAAAAAAGTATTGGAGCGTCTGACCAGTACACCAACAGGGACTTTCCTGACACTCCATTCAAATACATAGACTTTAATCTGGAGTTGCTCCCTTTTGGAGCTATAACAGCTTCCACTCTTCATGGAAGGTTTCTGTGGGCATTTGTGTCCATTCATTCTATAGAGCATTTATGAGGTCAGACACTGATGTTGGAGGAGAAGGTCTGGATCACAATCTCCGTTCCAGTTCATCCCAAAGGTTCTGGATGGGGTTGAGGTCAGGGCTTTGTGGACCAGTCAAGTTCTTCTACACTGAACTCCTCCAGCCATGTCTTTATGGAGCTTGCTTTGTGCACTGAGACACAGTCCTGCTGGAATAGAAAAGGTTCTTCTGTGTCCACAAAGCTGGAATTATGACGTTGTCTTATCTTGTTATGGTGAAGCATTAAGATTGTACTTCACTGGAAGTAAGGTGGATGTCCCAATACTTTTGTGTATATATATTTAGCCTTGTAAACCTTTATCCAGGTCATTGTTTTATGCTTAACCTAACCTAATTTAAGCTTAAATGTACTCACCTGTTGTCATCACACTTCCTGTTTGCTTCTCTATTGCACCAAGGAAAATACTCTTCTACGTCAGTGGCAGCTATTGGGGGTCCGGATTTCGAATTATACATTTAAAAATAACTTTTGTCTATGTAAATCCACAAAAAAATCCCAGCAGTCCCAGTCCCATGACCTAAACCCAATTTAAAAGTGTGGGCCATCCAGGAAAAGGCACTAGGATGATCTGGAGAGATTCTGTTCTGAGGACTTGACTGAGGACTCTGCCTTTTTGTACTAAACGAAACGATCCCTGTTGAATCTATCCGAATGTGTCAAGCAGTTCATGAATAAAAGGTGTTACATCAACTGCCAGAACAAATGTGTCGGTGTAAATGTAAGCGACATATTGAAGTGACAGGCTGCAAAGGAATGTTTTTGCTACACAGTTAAAGTATTTGCTGTCCTTGATTACGGATGATGCTTGATAGATCTGGCCTAAAGGATGGGCTGATAAATGAAAAGAAAGGCAGTTTTCAATGGACCCCCGCTCGACGTCGAGAGGTAGGATCTTTCATGCTGAGAAGATGAGCAGTGAACATTATCTGCGGTGCATTTGAATATTGGATTGCGGTTCGGTGTTAAAGCTTCCTTTCTGTTATACTTTTGCCTGAAACCAAACAAGGACAGATTAGCATCTAACGTACCACTTGTTAGTCCCCTGCTATCACATCACTTTGCCTCAAACCACCCTGTAGCTATTACTGTCGGGTGCAGGTCATGCTGATACGCCAATTTTGAATTTGCAACTGTATGTGAAAGCTATAGCTGAGTAGCGGTAGTTGCTTGTGTATCACATTAATTGCTAAAGGAGTCACATTAACTCACTTTAAACATCATTATGGCTATAACAAGCATGTGCTTCATGTCTAAAGAGGAGTCTTCTCATACCAGATCAGTCGACCTAGAAAATAAGAGAGCGAAAGGAGTTTTTTTCCATCAAGAAATAGTCTTATCAGTATGAAACACAACTGTGTGCTTTAGGTCAAGAGTTTTATATCTGTTTGATCCGTTTAGATCAGGATTGGCCAAATCTGGTCCTGGGGCACTGGTGTCCAGCACAGTTTGCGATTTCCAAGCTCAAACACACCTCGTCCGTAAATGAGCAGGTTAAGTGAGTGTATTTGAAGTGAAGAACTACAAAACTGTGCTGGACACCAGCCCTCCAGGACGGAATCTGTGCACCTCTGTTCCAGATTGAAAATTCAACCTAGTTTCCGAGGGAGAATGAAGAGATGTGAGGGGAAAATAGCAGAGTGAGTAAGACAACTGCTGCAGTTTCGTGCTGCAGTCAGCAGATCGCTGCAGCCAAGTTTGGTGGCTCCAGCTGAAAAACTCCAGGACTGTCAAAATCAATGGGTGTCTATGGAAGGATGGAGGCACGAGGGATAAGAAAGTGGGGTTATACAGCCAAGCACTGCAAGTATAGATTGCAGTTGTGTCCTTTGGGTCCCAGTCTGAATATTCAATATTCAATATTGAACAAAACCAAGCTTGAGAATTTAAGGAACATCAAAATCAAGCGTTTTTAATGAGGAGAAAGGGATGGAAGAAAGAACAGCTGGGTTACGAAAGGCATGCAAACAGAGTTCACACAGTTGTTGAAAAGTAAAAAAAAAAAAGGGATAGTGGAGAAAAAATGAGGCACATCCACACAGCAAGGCTGGTGGTTTTAGCTTTGAAAGTCATTCAGCTTAAGAACTTTGTCGATTGTGGAAGGACAGAGCAATCATAAAGAGAGATGCAGGAGAGTCAACTTTCTACAAAGGCCAGGAAAGAAAAATGATTCAGGAGATAAAGGATTCAAGGTTTTTATGTTCTAGCGTCGATATTGAAGAGTAACCATTCATACAAGAAGAAGAACGAAACGAAAAACAAGCTGGAGTTTGCAAGCCGTAAATATAAGTACAAATATGGCACTTTGAAATAAAAATATGCAGATTGATTACAATATTGATGCCTGTTCTCTGGCTCTTTCTCTGTCTTGCTAGCAGCATCTCAAAAATAATGACGTATTTTCTCAAAACCTTCACTTATTTAATGTACCTACATTTTAATTACTATGTACATGCATTGAAATGAACTGTATGTGCATTGTACTTAACTTTTTGCAGTATTGTAGTTCCTCTTCTTGGCAAACTGTCTTCAGTTTCTTGATTTTCTAAAGGATTCACATGATGAACTCTATATTTCTCTATACATTTCTCAATAAAAGTCAAATTATTGGCTATTCTGTTCCCATTCCTTTTTACAGACAACAGTCTTGTGTCATTTTAGCTACAGTGTTTAATGTTTTCTTGTTGAAACGTTCATCTCTAACCTTTTTCATGTTACATTGATGTGTATATGGCCCAGTACTATTTACAGAGAAGCAGTTCCCTATCATGATGCTTCCACTCCATTGTGAGTATAATGTTCTGGCATTATTCCTGCCACCCTTCCTTCTTTAAACAAGGAGAAGGAATTTTTGCCAAAGAGTTTCATCTGACTATAGGACAGTATTCCAAGATTATTCAGATTTTTATAAATATCTAAATAGACGCTCATCTCGGTTCTTCTTTTATTGCAGGAGATTTTTGTGTAGGGTGTAAGAGTAGAAATGGCTGCGTTGCTTATCTCTTACCTTCCTTATCATTAGCCTGAGAAAAATCATACATGGTTTGCCTGTCCCAGGGACAATTAGTTATATTTGCATATTATCAGAATCAGAATCAGAAAACATTATTTATCCCGGAGGAAATTGCTTATGGAACCAGTGGTACTAACATGTAGAGATCTTTTTCCAGGCGAGTGCACAATATTGCAGGAGTTCTTTTCCCTTCACCGTGATTTACACTAATGGCATGACATTCTGCATACAGTCTGAATACTTTTTTCTTTGTTTATGCTTATGAATACAAGCTTTTTTAAATTTATATTTGTACACACAAATAATAATATTGATATTATGATATTATGATATTATGATATTATGAGTGTAAATTTAAACGGTATGCAGTTACGTTCCAAGAGCACCCGCGTATAGTGAAAAACCACGTTGTTGCCTAAAAATGCCTATTTTTATAGTATAAACCCAAAATATGCTCACAGAACGCTTTAATGTCATTTTAAACTCAGTTTAATAAAACCTGATCTACTTGGGTTAAAAATACAAATCAGGGAAAGGTCTCCTGGAGATATCGTGAACTGTGGAGTTTGAAGTGTCTGTGTGCTGTTCCTGCTGAGATATGCAACTCAGAAGGTCGCGTGACAAAAGTATTGGGACTTCACGGCGAACTGAATGGGTCCCCTTGCGTGAAAACATCCAGAAAAAATATATTTATTGCCACAAAAAAGCAAAGAAGGTGGATGATATTAGCAGTTTCCGCATTATTGTGGAGTATTCCGCATAAAACTATGAGTTTGGTTCTCAAACAAAAAATCCTGATCCGGTAAAACTGGGGGAATACTGTATATGGATTTAATATATAACAAATAAATGAAATAAGTCCAGTTGGTAATAGAACGTGCTATATGAACTGGGTAAATGGACGTAGTGTCTACTGAGCTGCAGGGGTCTTGCTTATTTGCCAGTCACAGAGGGGGGCAGTGTGCGCAGGAGAGCACGCGCATGAAAGGTAGGTTATCGCTCTCTCTCTGTCTGGCTGTCGTCTATTTCTCACACGGCTTAAATCACGTCCAGTTTTTTCTTTGCAGGGACTACAGTGTCAGAGCTCTGTCCTGCTGCTGGTGACCCATCCAGTGAGAAGCTCTGTGAACTGCACAGCGTGGGGAAACCTGTTGATTTCAGACGGTAAGAGAGCCCAGCTGATGTGTGTGAGAGTGCGGAGATTAACGGGGGGCCGAGCGGATGGGGTTTGATCTTGATGAGGTTTGATCTTGAGGGGTGAGTGCAGAGAGTGTGAAGGACCTGTATGTTAGTCCTTATATCATTCAGATGCAGAACAACTTTCTTTTGGCATCCGGTTTTTCATGATGGTGCTGTAAAAAACTGCTGGATCTGGGCTTCAGTATAATAAGCAGTACATGTATCATTATTTCAACAAAATATTTTTTGGCACGTTTTATTGTTTTACACTATTTTTATCTTTAGTAAATTTGAGGAGGTGAAATGGTCCACAATTATGGACCAAAAATAATGTATTTTTGGTCCATAATTTTGGTCCTGCATTAACTTTAATTGTAAGTGGAGACGCTTTTACTTCTTCATTGCTTTTATTTTTGTTTTCTTGATTTGTATTTATTTATTTATTATTTGGATCCCTTTGGATCACTTCTGGAAGACCCGTCCACAACTAAGTTGTAGCTTCTTGGCAGAGGCTGCCTGATTGTCTTTCAAAATTTCCCGGCACTTCCTGGAATCCATAAAGCCACATATAGAACAATACTGCCTTATAGGACCTTTGTTGGAGAAGCAGCTCCACAGCATCATGCATCCTGTGTCGTATTTAACACTCAGTATTAAGTGCTTTTCTCTGTAGCCTTCTTTATTATTATTAAAGCTCCAGTGGCATCTGGCAATCTGGCAAACAGGCCTCTTCCTGGCATTCCTGCCAAATGGTTTGTAGGCATTCTTCAGATATTAGGATGTGTTTTTGAGGAGTGTGAGCCTTCGAGAAAAGTCTTCAAGTGTCTGTTGGTCCTAGTGCTGATGGAGCAGAACCTGCGGCCAGATGGAAGTTTCCTGAGGAAGCAGTGAGGATGTGATGGATCCATCTGGCTGTTCACATGATGTGTTCCAGTTTGTGTTTGGTATGGGCACAGTTTGCAGGATACCATAAAAGAGATAAGGACAGTCTCAGTGGTGGCTCAGACCATTTGAGAAGATCTTTGTCTATAGCAGTCTGAGGAAGAACATCCTCTGATGAGCTCACTTGAAAACATTAGATGATGTTTCTGAGAAAAAGCCTGAGTTGCTCCAGGGAGTCTGCCCCCTGTAGTTGGGGAATGGAAGTCGCTTTGGATAAAAGCGTCCATAATCCACTCACAGATGGGGTGGGGTACCACTAGATGTTTGCAGATGTTTGGTAAGGATGCTACTGGAGGATGACATAGTTGCTAGGCATGTCCAAGTGCTGTCCACTGTAGGGGGTCAGTAGAAGGTTCATAAGAGGATCTCTGATCAGATGTCAGGGCAATGGGTCTGTAGTCAATCAGTCACGTCATTTTGTCTTTCTCAGAAACTAGAATGTTGGGGATTGCTTTGATGAATCTTGGCAGTCAAAGATGAACGGATTAGATTATGTAAAAAAGAAATGGAGATGCAAGGTTTCACCCAGACTGTATATTTGCACTAGTGTCTCCCAAAAGGAATACCCTTTATCTTGCACTGTTGACTCCCATCCGTATGAATACAAAAACAACCATCTTTGTGATGTCTAAAGTCACATTTGCAAATTTTCACTCATTCAGGGATTACTTCAGTACTTCTATGGCTCATTCCTGTCCATTAAGAAATGATTTTGTATTTCCTTGACACCATTTACCTTCACGAAAGATGGAATTTCTAACCTCTGAAAGTGCAGACTCCCTCATGCTACCAGTAGGGACCGGTGCTGGGGATAAATCAGCCAGGTAGGATAAAGAGAGAGAAGCGCTCTGTGGTCGCCACCTACGAAACTTTTTTCAGGGACTGTCCTACAGTTACCCATCCTATACACTTTATCTGCACCAAAGCAGGAGAAACAAACTGATTCACAATTGCTTAGGCTTCCTTCCAGGGGCGGGGTTTGTCAGAATACAAGTGTGGAAAAGGTAATGACGGCCGGAGGACACGTGTCCCGGTTAATTACCGTCGTTCACGGTTTAAGGCCATTTAAGGCTAATAATCCTCCTGGACTAAAGCGCATTAAGGAGACTGGCACAGCGCAAACAAAGTCTACTTCAGGGGGCACCCAGGATTAGCTACTAGAGCGCAAAGGATCGCAGATCAGTCGAGAGATATTGCCATCGAGACCGATGAGTTATGGAGTTATGCAGCGCATCATTAATTGATCAGTTATCTCGCGGGCTGAGAAGGGGCACGAACTTGGTCACGTGACTCTGTGGGCTTTGGCAGTAACACTGATTAAAGGTAAGGCCTGGAACAGGGGTGAGCGGCAAATGATATGTGTTTGATTTTCTATTTTAACTGAAATGTGTATAACTCATGTAGTAAACTATATATAACACAGATATAACTATGTATCTAGTGTAAGCTACATAACTCAGATCATATTGTTTTCTGGTTAACCACATAGTTCAGTCTGATTTTGAACTATTGTAAGGTTTATAACAAGTGGTTTTTTTTGTTGCTGTTTTTGTACGTTTGTCCAGCAGAGCTCCAGTAACTGGTAACTAGGCATCTTGGTCGTCGGCGTTCAAAATGATGGGTATGAGCTTTTTGCTGCTCAATTCACCACCTGTTTAACATTATTACAATACATCGAAGTCTCCATTTGCTCGGCTTGTCTCACTTAATGTGTGTACCATGTCTTTTTTATGGATCGTTGGTGCGTGTGCAGACACCAACCGCGCTCTGTTGGCTGTGGAGCGGCTGCAGGAGAGGCTGAAGGAGAGAGGAGAGCTGCCAACAGAGCAGAAACTGAGCCTCCTGAAGAGTGTGTTACAGAGTCCCCTGTTCCACCAGATCCTCGTCATGCAGGAGACTGGACATCACCAACAACTGCATCAGGTACATAAAGCAGCAACCCTTCAAAATGAAACCCTATAGGCACATTGCCAGGACACTATGAGAGTAGGACACTATGAGAGTATATTAGTATTGATACCATTGGAAATGTGGTACGAAGGCCCAACAATGAAAAATGCAATTTAATGAATTTACTTCATTCAACTGTGTATCAGTTTGCTTGCTTTTGGCTGACATTTTGTTCACAAGGGAACAACGTACATACGTTTGGAGAGCAGGGGTGATTTTTTTTTTAACCCAGGATGTCTGTAACACTTATGGCCAGTGAGAAATCTCATGATAGGCGACAGAGATACAGTAAGAGTGGCTACTTTATTTACGTAGTGCCTTCACTCCTAAGAAAGGTAGTATGCATACACCAGTGGCAAATTTCAGCTTGATCTGAGTCCCCAAAGAACACAAGGAATGAACACATGAAAAACAGGATTTCACTAAATATTTTTAAATAAAAGTTAGATTTACTCTGTAAAATAAGTAAAGGTCCAAAGCATACTGCTCATTTTCATCTATATGGTTACAAAAACAATGGTCTGTAGCCACTTTTGCGATTTTCCACTTATTCATGGATCCCTTCAGTACTTCTATGGCTCTTTCCTGTCCACGTCGTCGGTTATCTTGGATTTCTTTGACATCATGTAGCTTCAAAAAACGGTTCATTTCTAACCTTTGTAAGTGCAGATACTCTTTAAAAATGATTATCTTTAAGTATTATTCACGAACAGCAAATAATTATGTGCAAGTTGTGCTTTTGTGAGATCGAGGATCTGTGAAGGCCCTTTGAAGGGTTTGAAGGGTTAAAAAGAGACAGTGGCACAAAATTTTTGTGAACTGCCCAGGGAATAAACGGATTTGTGTTAATACCCTCCGCAACCAGGTCTTAAGGGCAACGCGGACGATTAATTAGCAGCACAGACAGCTTTATACTGCTAATAACTGCTTTTACTTCTTTATATATTGGGTCATCCCAAAGCTTGCAACCAGCGGCGCGTAGACTACTGTTATTTCAGCAATAGATACAGAACGACATGTCAGAATATTCACCAATTCTATTTATCATAATCCATAGTATCCCATAAAAAAGTGAAATTCTTTCTCTGCATTTTACTCAATGACCAAGTGAAGTAGCCGGCAGCAGTGTGTGGGGGCAGCATCAAAGGTACCTCAGTGGTGCCACTAGTAGTCCTGGGATTTAAACCAATAATCTTCTGGTCACACTGCCCTAATAAAAGCAAGGTCTTTAATAACGGTACCATCAAAAGATGTATATTATTGACTGTATACACACCAATCATGAAGTGTTTGTACCTTATTACAGGACAGTATTAGTTTATCCAGGCTTTTGGCCTGCTGTACTGGCTGATTATGTAATTTCCTTGGACAGTTGACCAGAGGATAAGGCCACAGGCTTATGTCAAGAAACCTAAAAGCGTCCATGACTGACATTCTGAACGCTAAACGTATGCAAATGAAGGGCCACGATGACACTCATAGAATGGAGAAAGTCGGATTTTCATGAGCTTGGCTTGGCAGGTTGGCTTTGTCTGTGTATACAGGCATATGCAAACGTTCAGGCTCCACCGGTCACATGACATGTTCTTGTTGATTTTGTAAATGAAAATAAGTACACACCCTTTAAAGGGAACATGCTTCTTTACATTTGCACTTACTGTTTATTTATGTAAAATGCATCCTGTGCCAAAGTGTCACGTGTATTTTTGAATGTTAAATAGATAAAGAGAATGATAAATAGAAACTGTACTCTACGTTTTTCTAAAATGAATATTTATATCACATATATGATATGTGACATGTCATTTACTCAGGGTTGGACAATAAATACATAACTTAATGCCAGTTATAAATGTGTAATTTCTCAAAGATGTAAGATAAAGCAAATTATTGGGGTTTTTTTTTATCAAAAAGCCCATTTATCCTGTGTGGGTCACTTAAATTCTTCCACACTGAACTCCTTCAGCCATGTCTTTATGGAGCTTGCTTTGTGCACTGGGACACAGTCATCCTGGATTAGAAACAGTTCTTCCCCAAACTGTGTCCACAAAGTTGGAAGCATGGTGTAGTCCAACATGTCTTGTTATGCTAAAGCACTAAGATTGTCCTTCAATGAAAGTAAGGGGCCCAAACCCTGAAAAACAGGCATGTCCCAATACTTTTGTCCATATAGCGAAATTGTTCTGCCTTCAGCAATTTAGCTACGCCATGTTAAAAGTTATAGTGTGCTTTATGAATTAGGCACAAGATGACCAATCAGAAAATTTACATCATTTACAAACAGTGTTGTGCAAGTTACTTCCAAACTGTAATACATTACATATTACTTGTTACTGTCATTTAAAAGTAATCCCTTACATTACAATATTACTGTCTCATAAATGTAATACGTTACATGACTCCTGTATTACTTTTGAGTTACTTTCACCAACATAACTA
>JBBJLR010128191.1:0-17970 GCA_037577145.1 Brachypetersius gabonensis | reverse complement strand
GATGTTGGTAGAAGTAAGTTAATAAACTCTAACCTGACGGATACAGAAATAAAACAAGCTTTTATTAACCGACCCACCCCGGTTTTTATACTTGTTAGCATTATCGATCCAGTTGCTGGCTATCAAAGGAACAGTGGTTCCCAACCTGGGGTCCGGGCCCCCGTTAGGGGGGGGGGGCTAGAGATCGCAGGGGGTGCGCAAAACCTTTTATTTTTTGCAAATAAAAGTTCATAATTAATCACTTTATTCTGTTTATGCGGGTAAGAGTTGGGGTGGGGGAGGGCTGGCTTGTCTTGGACACTGGCAAAGGGGGACTTCAAGGAAAAAAGTTTGGGAACCGCTGAACTAGAAAATTAGGCTTGAATATTACTCTGTAATTATCTCAACATCCAACCAATTAACTTCACTGGCCAACCGTGTAGTCGGTCCCGTACAATCAAAATACATTAATTTGAGTCTTTTCTGAAGACATTTCAACAGTCACTGTCCGTCGAAACAAAAAAAACGAACCATAAAACCAAATTATATGGTAAGGTGCCACAGGCACCTGGGCACGAGCAACCATTGTTCCAAAAGTCTGACCCTTTTCACGCAGTGCAGACACATGTGACTTCCAGCGGCAGACGGCAATCAGTCCACAGTCCAGGCTCAGGGTCGTCACAGGCAGTTATAAGGAGTTCCCCCCATTTTGCTGCTATAACACCTCCATTCTGCCATCCAAACTCTTCTCACACTCAGAGCTGAGGTAAATTCAAGTTTTCTGTTTCTGTCTGTGAAACAATACTTTGGAAAATGCTAGACCTTTTCTGGATGCCATGTTCTCATATGTTCCATCTTGATGTGAATGTAAATTTAAGCTGTACAGGAAGGCAGCCACACAGAGAAGAGGACTTGAATGCGATTTATGTCTTGTGAGTGAAAGAAAAACATCACAAAATGCATGAAAATGATCATGTTCCGATAGTTTCCAATTGGTAAAAAATAGGTAGAGAGGAAAAAACATGTTTAATATTACTCTACGGTTAATCATTCCTGATGTATATCTACAGGAGTGCTTAAAGGTTTGTGAGACCTTTAGAACCTTTAGATTTTTCTAAAAGAAGAACCAAATTAAAAACACCCATTTATGTATTGAGGAAACAGATACAATATTATGCATAAATGAGTGGCAAGAGTATGTAAATCGTACATTTAGTGTTTGGTGTGCAATAAATAATTAACAATACAGTTCCCGTAATTGTTGGTCAGTCCGGCACATGCGCTTGGGGACTATTCCTCCATACAGGACAGCTTCAGCGAGGAGATGCTGTGGGTTTTCTTACATAAGCCTTTTGCTTCATTACCCTCCACAGCTTTTCTATTGGATTAAAATCAGGAATTTGTGGCCAATGTTTTCTCAGGGGAGCACATATGAGGACAAAGTTTAATTGTGTACTAGATTGAGTGAATTTATTTGGAACACTAACAAAATAAATGGACCAATAGACAATAAGACTTACAAATTTCACAGATTTCACATACTGTGTGCATGCACTATATGTGCATTGTAAACCATTAACCTTTTTTTGTACAGTAACATTTATTTTGTGCACAATTTTTTCCTTTTTTTCTCTTTATTCATGTAGATATGTATTTTTGTTATACACTTTTTACAGCATGACACAAACAAACAGACACATTTTCTGTTCCAGTTCTGTTCTATTTCTGAAAAGAAATAAAAAGGTAAATCAAACACAATGGTCTCAACATCTTACATTTGCAACACAGTAGCCTGTAAAGCTACAATAACAGTATTCTGTGTTTTTGATTCCTTGCAAAATGGCCCACAAATGCATCAAGGTTCAAAGCTGGATTCAGTAAGCAATAACACTTGACCAATTGTTTTAAAATATTCGCAGTTTCCTTTAACTTGGTTTTTTGTGTTCCTCGTTGAGGACATTTGCCAATATTGCATTCGTTTACCCAGCCCTCTGATAATCCCTCCATGGAATCAGTTTACTTGTGCTTGTAAGATGTTTTATTGAGTTCCTGAAGCCAAATGGTGAGACAAAAATAGTGCCTGACATATCTGGACGAGCTGAAATGTCTGCAAGCATGACAATACGCAGAATACATCGTTATAGAGTACTCTCATCCCAGCTTGCGTGGAACCTGTTCCCCATTAATGCGGTCGGAAATATTCTTGGCTGCACTGCTGGATCATCCTTGTACTTACTGATATCTGAAAAGAGGTGAATGTACAGTAAACATGAGGGTGCAACTGAGAATATTAATGTATAATTATTAGCAATTTTCTGTTCATTATTATTTATTAAATTGAGTCTGATAGCCTGCAATTTGACAACCCCTTTACAGGGTATGAATTGTCCCCTCTCTCTAAGCTATTCTTTCTCCCTATGCTGTGCAAAAAAGGATGTAATGTTTTCTCTTTTTATGGCTACTACATTACCTTGAAAACTGATGCTCCCAGTGCTGTGAGAAAGTAATAAATACTGCAGATGAAACTGTGATCCTATCTCAATAAGGCTGAAGCTAAAAGTGCACCCACCTTCATTTTTAATTTTTGTTAAAGTAAAATTTATGAAGGGAAAAATCTACTTTTCTAATGGCTGGGAAATCCTGGAGGGACTGGATTAAGCCCATGTTAAATCAATAAAACTGGATTTCACTGTCGTAGTGAACAACAATAAAACGCGAATATTTAAATGTAATTGTTTTGCTCTCCTCCGTCTCTTTACTCTTTTTTTTAAACTAGTCCACTTTCACAATTTGCGCTGCTGGTCTTCTTTCTCCTTTTTTTTCTTCTGGCGCTACTGCTCAAACAGCTCCAGTCAAAACAGTGAGCGTGTAGCGATCTAATGAGTCAGTGTGGAACGCCGTGTCGGGTTAGTTCCTGCGTCCGTGCCAGCGCGCATCACCGTAAGAAATCAATAAAATATCTATTCGGCATGAGGCCATAACAAGGGTCATTCAACAAGGGCACTGGCCCCTCCCTAAAATCGCCCGTGCCTTGCAACGCTGCCATGCACACCTTTGCTTTTCTGCTGACAGTGCACCCATGAACTGTTTAAGAATCCACACCATCCTTTACCCATAAAAATCACAAAAACCACTGATCGAGCTTCTTTACCTACATTCCTAACAATGCAATTATGGGAATAAAATCCACGACTAACACATGACTAAGTGTGAAATACATAATGAATATCTTACTTAATATGACAAATATAAGAGAAGCACTTTAGAGAGAGAAGAGTGAGCAGAAAGTTTTGTCTCCACTAATAAATTGGCACAAAACGGGACCTACATAAACAGAGCGCTTGTGTGACGTTTGTATGACAATGTATATGTATACATGTATACATAAATGTCCTGGGCATTTTGTAAAAACTAATTAACAGTCTTTAAAATAATTGGTATGGTCCTGTTAAACTGATGGGTGATACATCCTCCAGATTTAATCTGTCGAGAATTAATAGAAAACCTGCTGCTTTGGCCCTGTGTCTTGCTTAAGTGCTCTTAAAAGAGAAAGACCAAAAGCTTGTAAATTTTACATGGAAAAACAGGACAAATTACTTAAAAAAAAACATTTAATTGAATTCCTGTCAAAACGGTGGTCCAACTTCTTTGGATTTGAACACTTTAAATAACACACAAGATACATTTGTTTCTCAGAAACCTTTCCTCCATTTGAAACATTATACCTCTACATATTTCACATAAACTTCATGGCTTACACATATTCCTTGCTTATAATTATGATATTGATAAAGTCCCTGTAAAAATGTCTGTTGTTTTACTAAAGTCAAACTAAAATCTTCCAGATTTATGCATCCAGCGCATTCTGGCTCTTACAGATATGATTAAAACAGGTAAATATTTTTATTTGGAGGAAGCAGTATTTTATTTCTTGATTTTGATTTTTTTTTTTAATCATACCATCAAGAGAGACGTGGTTAAACTACAGAAAAATTTTGCATTCTGTGACACTGATTTTGATCGTAGGAATGACACCTTAAAGTAACAAAGAAATATACCCCAGATGCAACAAAACAGGCCCAAACCACAAAACTACCAACATCAATTTTGTAGGCAGGTTAAGGTTCTCAATTTGGAATGCAGGGTCTTCCTTTCTCCAAAACTGCCACAGTGAAATTTTGGTTGTATCTAACCAGACACAATTTTTCAGCCTTCTGGGGTATTATATGTCCCATAATCTTTTACAAAATAATCTTGTAAACAGTAGACAGAGCATCAATGTTAGTTGTGGAGTGCAGTGGCATTCTCCTTGCAACCCTGACATGCACACCACTGCTTTTCTGCTGATGGTAAACTAATAAACAATTTTTGCAACAAAAAAAAATTTGAGTATAATAATCTGTTCTAATTTTTCATTGTATTTTCAAGTTCAAGTTGGATGTATTGCCATCCATCCACATACACAGTATATGACTGAATGAAACGATGTTTCTTACAGGCCCAGGTGCACAAAAAACAAACACACGACTGCTTTGCTCACTGTTATTATTACTCACTGCACACATAACTGCAACCATTTCAGGAAATGCCCATAAAATGAAATCCCTGTACTGAAGTACATAACCAACCTATGTCCTGCTGTAATCCCGGCCCTATATGTTTTGTTTTCTTACATTTAAATGCATTTATTTGTCACAATTATAGACCAATCTCTGACTAAACATCTTACTGATTATTTTTAAACACAACATTTGAAAATAAGATGTACTTGAGAAGATTCTTTGGTCAGTTTACGAATATTAAGATTTTCGAAGAATGTTATAATTGGTTTAAGAATCCATACCTTCCCTTCCCCATACAAATCAAAACAAAAATCGACTGATACAGCTTCTTTAGCTTATGTTTACATTATTTATCAGACGCTAAAGCAACTTCCATTCCCTAACTACAGGGGGCAGTCTCTCCCTGGAGCAACTTGGGGTTAAGGGTCTTGCTCAGGAACCCAATGGTGGTGCTGAAGGTAGGATTCGAACCCATGACCTCTTGGTCTGGAGGCAAGTACCCTACCCACTGAGTTACCTCTACCTCCACATCCTACCCACTGAGCTACCACCACCCTGTCGTGCTTCATGGCTAACAATGCATAGGGACCAATTACAGAAAATAATTACAAAAAATGTGCATGCACATCATGAAGATCTTGCTCAATATGAAAAACATAATCGATGCACATTAGTGAGCAGCAGAGCAGTGAGATTCAAGAGCTGAAGGTTTTGCCTACACAGATGAAATTACTTGATCAGATCGTAGTGTGCAAATTCTGTACATGGGATGCTCATCATCTGCTCGTTCACCGAGACGGGTCCACTTGTTTATGAGCTTACGAACAATCATACATTTGATTTCCTCTGCCTGACCGAGACGTGGCAGTTCCTAGCTGACTTCGCTGAGCTCAACCAGACTAACCCACCTGGGTTTGTTTACGTTTGTACATCCTGGGCTTCTGGATGTGGGGGTGGTCTCGCCATACTTTACTATAAGAAGTACAAGGTATCTTCCCTGAATCCACTCCGCAGTTATTTGAATATAGTGCACTAAAAACTCATGGATCTACGCCCACCATTTTAGCTGCTATTTATCAGCCACCTAGGCCTAGACCTGAATTTTGAACAAATTTTCAGATTATGTTGCCACCTTATGCTCCCTGTCACACAATGTTATAGTGGGTGACTTTAATATCCATATAGACAATGTCAACTCTCTAAAGACTTCACTTCCTGTCTGGACAGTTTTGGACTCCAACAATACATGTACATAATCTACTCAAAACACATCTATTCAGATTATCTTACCCCACATGACTTACACACACCTCATACCAAGATCATCCATACATATGTAAATATCCTTTTGTATGTAAATTTGTTTGTATGTTTTTCTGTAGTGACCTTGAGAGTTGTGAAAGGCGCTTGAAATAAAACGTATTATTATAGACCTTTTCATCTCTACTTGATCATTGTCATTGGGAGAGTGTCAGTTGATTTGACTATTGTTCTCCTTTTTAGGACTGACAAGCCTCAAATCAGGAAGTGTTGGATGAATGTCTTACTAGCTAATGGCAAGGCCACAATATACAGAACAATAACTCAGCAAAATCCAAAAAGGTGCGCTTGCTTTGTATTTTATTAGTTTTAAGGTCAAAAGGTGACCAAAATAAACAAAAGCATTCCTAACTAACCCCCACATTAATCTACCCAACCTAATCGGCAAAAGAAAGAAACATAAATACAAGTTATTACTAGGGATGCACCGAATATTCAGCCACCGAATATTTTTGGCCAAAAATTGCCCCCAAAAAAAGCATTTTCGGTATCGGCCGAAATATTTTTTTAATGCAACTGAAACAGTGATGATGCAATCAAAAACAGCAGACTGCATGAGCCAGAATGGATTACAGTCATTATGTCAGCTGTGTGGGCACATTTCCATATATCTAAAGGGGCTTCTCCACTGACTGGTACCAACTGGGTTCGGTTCTACTCTGTTCAGTTTGGTTTCAGACCAAGTTGTTTGCTATACAACTGTTTGCTATAGCAGCCAGACAGTCTGAGAAGCAGCACCACACAACCCGGTCTCATTACAATCTTCAGCATGGATGAAATCATGTGAAATCCTTCTTTTGTGGCTGTTTGCCACAAAACGGAGACGATTGGCTTTCCAGACAAGGCTTAAAGAAGCAACGTTAATGCTAGCGCTAATGCTAACGTTCAGATTTTAGATACGGAAAAGCAAAAATAAAGCAAGTAGAGTTGAACCAAACCGAGCTCATACAAGTCAAAGACACGCGGAAAGCCGTTTTTTAAAGCGTGGAATGCCGACATTTCTAGAGAGGTGGATTCACAAAGGCACTGAACCCAGACGAGGAGAGACCCTTAGAGCACACTGACTCCACCTGAAAAGGCAGGAAAGTTTTCCAGTGATTCTAGAAAATATATGGGCTTCCAGTCTCTGTTTTAATACAATATTCTGTTAAAGGCCTACAGAGAATGTTGTTTATCTTTCAGCAGTTTTAAAGCTCTTGTTCTGAACGCACTGTGTTCAGGCACTTCGTTCAGAATATTAAAATGCACTTAAATACTTGTTTTGTGAGAGAAGATGTTTAATTGTATAAGATTTTAACAATCTTACTTTTAGGCTATTCATGAATGGGGCCAAGTAAAATATTTTATTTCAAATTTCAAACAGTTTTGTAACAGATTTTTTTAATAATTGAATAATAATTGAATAATAATTTATTTCGGTGTTTCAGTTTGGTTTTTTTTGGCCAGGTGTATCCTCAAAAAATAAAAGTCATTTCGGTACATCCCTACTTATTACCCAAATCTCTAACTAACCAAAACCAAAAAAGAAACAGTCAACCAAAATGACATTGACGTATATATTTGTAAATTGCTCAAAACCTGGTTATTGGGGTTAGTAGGACAAGATCAGAAACAGGCTGCAGGTCAAAAAGGTCAATACACATAAACAACACAGCACTGGCGCCGGAACCATTATTGCACTATAACACTTTTTAAAATCATTCGTTTCATAAAGGTAAAATAAAATTCGATATTGTTTAATAATGGTCACAAAACAAAAATCTGTTACTTTCTAGTAATGTGTGTAATTTATTTTGGGTGGCTGTTCACAACTGGGGTCCTGTATAATGTATAATACCAGTCCTTATCTTTAACATATTAAATTTAGTTCTATTGCATTCTATAATAAAAAAAAACTGTAATTTTGGCATCATTAGTTTCTTAAATTCTGGGGAAGAAAAGTACAAAGAATATTCATAATCCATACAATGAAGCCATATATTATTTTGACACAGCTATATGGTTAATGGTTTTGCCCACTAAACAAAAAATAAAATTTTTCACTTGTGTGAATGCGCTGGTGTGTTTGGAAATAAAACCTTTTCCACACTCTGTACAGCAGGGGTGTCGAACCTCTCCAGAAAGTGCCGCTGTGAGTGCAGGTTTTCGTTCCAAACAAGTGGGAGGCACACCTGATTCCACCTCCACTTGGTTTTCAGTTACTCAGGTGTGGTTTCTTTTCGGTTGGAATGAAAACCTGCACTCACAGCGCCCCTTTCTGGACAGGTTTCACACCACTGCTGTGCAGTGATACGATTTATCTTCCTTGTGAATGTGTTGGTGACGCCGCAGAGTAATCTGTTGACAACCTCTTCCCACACTCTGAGCAGTGACATGGTTTCTCTCCTGTCTGAATGCGTTGGTGGCGATGGAGTTTACTCTGTCCATTAAAACTCTTTCCACACTCTGTACAGTAATCTGGTTTCTCTCCAGTGTGAATGCGGTGGTGACGCTGGAGATGAATATGTTGATTAAAACTCCTCCCACACACTGTACAGTGATATGGTTTCACTCCCGTGTGAATGCGCTGGTGTCTTTGGAGACTAACCTGTTGACTAAAATTCTTACCACACTCTGAGCAGTGATAAGGTTTCTCTCCTGTGTGAACACGTTGGTGACGTTGGAGTTCACTCTGTCCATTAAAACTCTTTCCACACTCTGTACAGTAATATGGTTTCTCTCCCGTGTGAATGCGCTGGTGACGTTGAAGATGAATTTGTTGATTAAAGCTCTTCCCACACTCTGTACAGTGGTACGGTTTCAGTCCCGTGTGAATGCGCTGGTGTCTTTGCAGACTAATCTGATGAAGAAAACTCTTCCCACACTCTGCACAGTGATACGGTTTCTCTCCTGTGTGAATGCGCTGGTGACGTTGGAGTTCACTCTGTCCATTAAAACTCTTCCCACACTCTGTACAGTGATACGGTTTCTCTCCTGTGTGAATGCGCTGGTGACGTTGGAGATGAATTTGTTGATTAAATCTCTTCCCACACTCTGTACAGTGGTACGGCTTTTCTCCTGTGTGAACACGTTGGTGACGTTGGAGTTCAGTCTGTCGACTGAAACTCTTCCCACACTCTGTACAGAGATATGGTTTCTGTCCTTTATGGATGTGTTGGTGACGTTGGAGTTCACTTTGTAGATTAAAGCTCTTGCCACACTCTGCACAGTAAAATGGTTTCACTCGTGAATGAATTTGCAGGTGACGAATAAGATGACTCTGCTGATTAAAACTCTTCCCACACTCTGTACAGTGGTACGGTTTCACTCCTGTATGAATGCGCTGGTGACGCTGGAGTTCACTTTGTTGATTAAAACTCTTCCCACACTCTGTACAGTGGTACGGTTTCACTCCTGTATGAATGCGCTGGTGACGCTGGAGTTCACTTTGTTGATTAAAACTCTTCCCACACTCTGTACAGTGATACAGCTTTTCTCCTGTGTGAATACATTGATGACGTTGGATTTCACTCTTTCGACTAAAACTCATTCCACACTCTTTACAGTGATTTGGTATCTCTCCTGTGTGAATGCACTGGTAGGTTTGGAGATCACTCTGTCGACTAAAACTCATCCTAAATTCAGAGCTGAGGTAAATTCCAGTTTTCTTTGTTCGTCTATGTGAAATGTTACTTCTGAGAACAGGAGAGGCTCTTCCGGAAGCCATGCCCTCATATGTCCAGTTCTGACGTCAGCAGCGTGGAGTATTCTTCTCACCAGCATCTACTGATTGTTTCTGGAACATAATACATAACACAAAAAAGCTTTTAGCTAGAGAGAAAAAAACATAAGTTTACTAAAATTCTACTGTTAATTACTGTTGTGGGTTTGTGATCCCTTTAGAATGTTCAAGTACTTGCGCATAAATGGCAAAAAATACCAGATTTTCTCAAAATTTGATAAGAAAAACAGAAAATCAGAAAAAAAGTTTACTTGCTTATTTATGTATTGAGGAAAGAGAAAAGAATGTTACATATCAGCGAGGGGCAAAAATATGTAAATCAGATTTGTGTTTGGTGTACAACAATTACAACAATACATTTCCAATAATGGTTGATTAGTCCTGCACATTTGCTTGGAGGACTTTTAGCCCATTCCTCCAACAGCTTCAGCTCTTTTCTCACTTAAGCCTTTTGCTTCAGGAGCCTCCATAACATTTCTACTGGATTATGGTCAGGAATTTGTCTTGGACATTTCAAAACATTAACTTTATTCTTCTTTAACCATTCTTTGGTAGAACAGCTTGTGAGGAGGGTTCCTGTCCTGCTACATAACACTTTCCTGAGATTCAGTTAAAAGTCTTGATACGTTCCTGCAGGTATATTTCTTGATTTAAATTTTTTTTTGGATCCCCATTAGCTTCCATAAATTTAAAATACAAAAATACAATTATCAATGCGAAAATTAACTTCATAAGTCACTATAACTGAAAAACAACAACACACAACTGTCATAAAAATGCCAATACAGAAACAATACAAAATAACCAAAAAACATTTCATAATAAATAGTACCTTCACTCCAATAAGCTCACTTTTATTTTTTTTTAAAAAGTAGAATAACCTTGGATTACTTTGACACCGGATGGGAGTAAATTCCCCTCTACATCCAATAGTTTTCTTCATAAAATTACATCTTTGACTTGGAATTATAACCACACTGTTACTAACTTGACGTGTCGCATGCTCATGGCAATATCCACTAAATAATAGTTTTTCTTTTAAACAAATTGTGATTTGTTAACCATGACCTTATGCATGAACAACAAAAGATTATATTTTACATTTGCCTCCACTGTTAATCAAGACAGTTTAGTACGCATCTCGCACACATTAGAGCGAAAAGGACAGCGCAGGACTAATCTCTGCTCTGTTCTGCGCAATTTGAAGTTTTCTTAAATGTTTCTGGGCCGCACTAGACCGGACTACTGGGCAATAATATAAGTGGGAAAAACAAGACTTTGGACCACCTTTCCCAGTACAGCAGTGGGACAATATGCAGAACATATTTTGGACACGGCAATACCTTTTCCCCTCTTGCTAACAATGTAGTCGATCTGATCAGCCCAAGAGAATACATTGTGGAGTCTAATGCCCAGCCATTTAAATTTAGTGAACTGCTCGACCATGGTACCTTCAATATGCAAATTAAGTGGAGTGATATTTGGTAACATTTATCTATTACAAAATGTCATACATTTGGTTTTGGAAATATTCAATACCAGTTTATTAACTCATGCTGTAAACACCCATTCAATTCAGATATTGTTGAGGCTACTGCGAACAAAGTAACATTAGCGGACATCACAACTCGTTTACAAATATTGAAAATAAAAGTGGGCCCAAGCAACTTCCTTGAGCCAAACCGCATGATGTTGCTATACTATTTGAGAGACTGCCATTGAAAAAAACCTGCTGTGTCCTATTGAAAAGATAACTATGCATCCATGCCAGTGCTGATTGTGAAAAGCCATATGCTTTAAGTTTAGCAATTAAGAGACTATGGTCGATTACGTCAAAAGCTGCTGTAAAATCCAGAAACACAGCTCCTACTAGTTTCCTCGCATCCAGGCATGTTAGCCATTCCTCAGTCATGTGAACTAGAGCGGTATTTGTGTTAGCAAAACATTTGCACTAAAATAATCTATTATTTGATTATAAATAATTTTCTCAAAGATCTTGCTTAACACTGGGAGTAAGCTGATTGGTCTACTGTTTGGGCAGTAAAACCTGTTTTTCCATCTTTCAGTAAAGGTATCATTTTTGACCGTTTCCAAAGCTCAGGAAAAGTGCCACTTAAAACAGACCTATTAAAGTAGCTGCTACTCAACTCTAAAAACCTATTTGTCACATCTTGAAGTATTTTTCCATCAAGGTAGTCTACACCTGCTGCTGTGTCAACAGAAAGACGCTGAAGCATCTTCTCAACAAAATCCTGAGTTACTGTATTAAATCCAAATTGGCTATTTTTACCATGCATTATATCCTCAACCAATTTCGAACATTCATTACTGTCCATGCTATTCATTTTAAATCGTAAATTATTAACTTTATTTCTAAACAAATTGTTAAAATAATTTGCGATGTCAAGTGGTTCTGTAAAAAGCTGCCCCTCACATTCTACAACTCTTGGAAATGACTGGCTTTCTACACATAAGTACATTTAAAGTTTTCCACAATATTTTGCTATCATTGACAGAGTTGTGGATTTTCTGTTGAAAATAACCTCTCTTTTTACTATGATTTAATTCAGTCACTTTATTTCTCAGTATACAGTAAGTTTTCCTGTCCTCAGTATTCTCTGATTTTTGCGTGACTGCTTTAGCCTCATCCCTTTGAAGCATCAATGATCTCAGTTCGCTGTCAAGCCATGGTACACTTACTTTTCATGGACCTTTTTCTTAATGGAGCATGTTTATCAACCAATCTCATTAGTTTATCCATAAACATATTTAAAGCAGCATTAACATCATGTTCTTCACAAACATCTGACCATTGCACCTTATTAATGTCTGATATAAACAAGTCTGGATTAAACCTGATCAATGACCTTCGTAAAACAATCTTAGCTCCTGATTTCGACAATTTAGTGTTTCTTGATAAAACAATCAGGTTATGGTCACTACACCCCACAGCTCTAGAAATCGTTTGTGAGCAAAGCTCTGGGATGTTAGTGAAGATCAGACCTGCCATCCATGCCAACAGAATTTTTTTTGGGGTGAGTAACATTCTGGGTGAAATTACAAATATTCACCATTAAAAACAATTTTTTACATAAAGGACAATGTTTGGAAGACCAGTCTATATTAAAATCCCCTTATAGAAAAGTGTCTTTATTTTCATCTGACACTGTCTAAAGTGTCACATATTTTATCTAAATAACATACATGAGAACTGGGGGCCTGTAACAGCATCCAATTAAAAAGGACTTTAAATGAGAAAGTGAACTTGTAACCATAATATTTCAAAATCCGCACACATTATATCATCTCTTGGCAGGACTGCAATGCTATCTTTAATGTATAGTGCTAGACCCCGGGGGCTCGGGATTTCCAGAGGGTTCAATGGACTCTAATGGAAGCTTCATACATAACATTATTTACTAGTATTTATTAATACTAATTATTCATATTGATTCATACTTATTATTCATATTGATTAATACTTATTATTCGTCTATAAATGAGTGTAAGTGTGAAATGCATGAAAATCATTAAGATCTTATTTCAGTATGATCCACAAAAGAAAAGCACATTAGAGAGCAGCAGAGAAGTGAGCTGAAGGTTTTGTCTCCATTGAAAATTACTCGGTCAATTTGTTGAGTGAAAATTTTATTGAATTATTTATTGTGTCCTCATTTTTGTGTGACAGTTGGTTTTGTTTTCATTCTTAAAACAAGTTAAAGTATTTAAGTGATTGCTTATAAATCAGAAAAGATTCCTCCATCATATCCACCAAGCAAAACTAGTATGCATTTGAAAAAAATATTTTAAGTGTTATGATGGAGTGTTTTCTTCTTACATTACTAAATATGCTCAATAAACCTAAAAAGAATAAACACGAATAACATAACCTCCAAATTTACTGTAGAATATCAGTCTATCATGTGTGTTCTTGTGGAAGTCAAGTATTACTTGTTTAATCAGAAACCTGGTTTGACTCGATCGGTCCTTCATTAAATTAAATCAGGAGCTGCTGATTAAATTCAACACTTCAGGGAAGCTGCTGAACATTACCAGCGCTGTTGTTGCCAGGCATCATTTAATTCAACAGTTTGAGTAAATCTGACCGCAGATATAACCTTGTGGTTACACAAGTTTCTTTAGGTCTCTTGCACATGCACTATAGCATCCAGTCAGAACACAAACGCGCCATTTGAGCATGTGCTAAACTTTGTTTCACTCCTGTCTATCATTTCAAATCATTGCACATTATTAGTAAATTTTTTCTGTCCATGTGCAATAAAGCTACAGTTTGGACTATTTTTCCAAATGGGTGGAGGCCTTCCCTCAGAAGACAAGGTCTGCAGTAGAAGTGGCAAAAAAAACCCCTCTGTACACTTATTTATAGACATGGCTGTCCCAAACGCATACTCTCAGACCAAGGACGAGCGTTTGCAAATCAGGTAAGCTGTCATTTTTACATTTTGTTGTGGTTGTAATAAGTTTGACTGCTTGTGTTAATATAAAATGTAACTGTTATATGCCTTTAACTTGTTTATTTACAACCAACAGCAAACTTTGCAGAATGCTGTTCATTGAGGAGTGCAAGTACGGCACACCAGCCACAAACAAATGGACTTGATGAAAAGACCAATGACAATCAAACTGTAAGCATGAGAGCTTTATTTATTTTGTTTTACTTTTCATTATTTGCAGCCATGATTTATGCTGTAAAATATTTTATATTGTTGCTTATTATAGTTTGTTATTAAAGTCCTGTATGTTGAGTTTGGGTACCTCCAGGACAGCACACCACTTATAAAACCACTGGTATGCTATTCTGAGAGTGTAAATGTAGCCTAAAGTATGTCAGTCTGTTAGAACAGCTTTGCAACAGATCTACTTAAGATTAAGATTCTTTATTTGTCACATACAAGTACAACACAGTGAAATTCTTTCTCTGCATGTAACCCATTCACCAAACGAAGCAGTGGCCTGCCGCCAGCGAGCCGCCCGGGGAGCAGTGTGTGGGGACGGTACCTTGCTCAAGGGTAATTCAGGGGTGACATTTCAGTTGGGTTCGAACCCCCAACCTTCTGATTGCAAGGCCAACGCCCCAACCCAGACACCCCAAAGCACAGTTTGATGGCTGCTCTTCTCAAACACATTCACTAAACATGGCAAATGAACCGAAACGTACTGGACCACGGCGGTCAACGACTGGCGACTGACAACTGAAAATGGCTTTATGTCATCACTATTTGAGTAGGTGCCTCAGACCTCAGCACAGTACTGTACACACACACACACACACACACACACACACACACACACACACACACACACACGTATAAATATACCGCGTGGTCGTTCACGCCCATTACTGTACGTTTTAGTGTTTTTTATTCGTTTTTTAGAGCCATACAGTCGTTAGGTCCTGCTTTGCCAACACCACACAAAAGCTCAGAAGCTATTCACGTTTGGATGAAACGTTGCTTCTTTGTTCCCTCACAAGGTTTCCTCCTTTTCAGAAATGTACATTCTGCAGAACAATTCTCCAGCACTTTTCTAATGAAAACAAGCGGTCAACATAGTGGACTAGAGCCGAACATCTTACCTGCAGCACTACGGGTCCAGCTCAGACGCGATCGCACAAACGCGCTGTGGGAGCAGAGGCCAGGAGCTTCTTTTCCGCTGTGGGCTTGAAGAACAATAATTGTGGAATTAGTGCCATCTGCTGGACTGGCCAGCTTTCTCTCTACAAGCACGTGATAACTGACTGCCACAAAACCACGCCTATTTCAGTAAATACTTTACTAATACGTCACAAAAAATACTAAGTTACTAAATTATTCTAACACACATATATATATGTGTATGTCTACACACACACACACACACACACACACACATATATATATATATATGTGTGTTAGGATAATTTAGTAACTTAGTCTAGGGTGTGTTTCGACCAAAATTCGGGTTACATCACTGTCGTAAGAACGGATATCCGTCGTAACTTGAGGACCCCGTGTATAAGCTTTTCACCGCATGAGTACTTTATATGGAATACAAAGGATGTTTTGTATGAACTCTTCCTGATACAGTGGTTTGACATTAATGTTGTGATGGTTCATCAGTTATTTAGGCGGGATGGTCTTTTACTTCTGATTTGATCTTATCTTATGAAGGATTCTGTCACAGTACAGCATAACTTCAGGAGTTTATATACTGTTCCTGGTCGGACTGGCCATCTGGTGTATGTGCTATTTGGGCTGATTCATTTGTTTATTTATTGATGTGACTGCCTTTAGACTTGTAGACAGGTGGCTCAAGTGACTGAGCTGGCTTAACGAAATATTTAAACCCCATCGCCTTTCACTTCGGTTATGTGCCTGTATAATGCATTCGCCAAAAAAATCAGCTCAGGAGTTTTCCCCTGACCACCGCTGTCTTGAAACATTATTCTGCGGCCCATTGGTTCTTTTCTTTACATTCACGGCGCTGGCCCAGTTAGTGGCTAATCTAGCCCCTCTTTCAAACAAGATTTTAAGATTTGACTTCATGAATCGTAATTGAGAGCGTAGAATTTTTTAAAAACGTTTATTTTTTAAAATAAATGTTCCCATTGATCATGTGATCATGCTGGCCATGTGATCCTGCATGCATGTTACCATAAACACTGCTACCACCGTCATGTGCAAGCGAATTCTGACGATGACTAGTGACTAACCTGCAAGTAACTGATCGTGTCGGAACAGTAGAGAAGTAGAAGCATTCATTCATTAGATTAAGGTTAAACTAATGCATGTTAGTTTCAGTGTGTTTTTTCTGTTTTGAGTGAGTGAGCTTGCAGTTAGTTATTAACTTTATTTAGTATTAGCTAACTTTCGTTAACTGTAAATGAACTAGATTCAAGATCATTCTCTTTATACCAGAGATAGAGAGAGAGTGAGTGAGAGAGACAGAGAGTAAGAACTCGTAAGTTTTGCCAGTCTTATGTCTAACTTATGCAGGTTCATTTTAACTGACTACAAATGGTGTATTTTTCTTCTCACAATTTTGGCTAACACTAGCTTTGATGGAAGAAGGAGCGGGAAGGGAAGCAAAAGGAAGAAAGTAAGTTCCCAGAAAAAATCTTGTTGTAAAAGCAAACACATACAAAACCATTTTAAAAGTCCATATTCAGAAATGTGCAAAACTTTGATTTTATAATTATTTCCAAGTAAGTTCTTCCAATCTGCAATTATGTTATTATTAAGTTAAATAAATCAAACCAAAACAATACCACAGGAGTTAGTCTGATTATAAATGAAATTATTTTTCTGTAAATTCATCGCAGATGGACTTAATTTGTTTTGTCAGAAGTGTTGTTGGAAAAATGGATCTACTGCAGATTTAGCCTTTAAAGAGGACCTAGCCCTACATTCTGTGTGCTTAATTCAGACTCATGTTGTGCTAGGAACATCATTTGCTGAACAGTTTTTCCAAGAACATTTAGATGCAGAATTCAAATAATATCTAGCGCAAAATTGCCAATTTGAACCGTTTCAAAATTATAAACGTGTCCTAGCCACTGTTGTTTAAGTTTTTTTATTAAGCTTGTGTTTTGACACTGCCTGTGGCCTCATTCCTGTGCCTCGTTGGCCAGGGATGAGGTTTTATTAGTAGCTGATGTTTTATGTTTAGTTTCTGTTATATATAGCATACTTTGGGTTCCTTTCTGTGTCGGTTCACAATCACACTACTTTTGGTTGTGTCCGTTCTTTCCGTGTCTCTGTTAAGAGTTTTGGTCCATCATGCTCTTTGTTTTATGTTTATTGAAATAAAGTCTGAGGAAAGAACTACGGAAGTCTGCTCCCTCATTTCCCTGCTGAACGGGCACAACCAGAAAGTGGAAAAAAAGTTGAATTAAAACCCACAAATTATATATTGATGCCTGTTCAGTTTCTTCTGCCCAAATTTGCCATTAGAACATGACCCCAAAACCATTTCTGTGTGTACATCCTGTTAAATAGTGCACAGATAAACCTATTTATTCTACAGAACTGTGTCGGCTGTAAACGGCGGCCAAGGTGTTTCAATATATGGGAATAATGGACAAGGCGGGTGGGAACGAACTCCATGATGCGAAGCGGAGCTGCCTCTGCCTAGTTCATTATTTCCCTATATTGGGACACTTCGAAGGCCGATTGTAACCCATGCATGTAGACAGAAGGAAAACACATGGATAATGGAACATGCAGTTTAGCATTAGTATGTAATGGTGATTAAACATTTTACCAGATCTACTTCATCCTGTAAACACACTGTGTCAGCCAATCAGAAAGCAGCATTTACATTTACATTTACATTTACGGCATTTATCAGACGCTTTTATCCAAAGCGACTTCCATTCTCTAACTACAG
>JBBJLR010128174.1:0-17975 GCA_037577145.1 Brachypetersius gabonensis | reverse complement strand
TTTGTGTGTGTGTGTGTGTGTGTGTGTGTGTGTGTGTGTGCGTGTGTGTGTGTGTGTGGGTGTGTATGCATGTAGGTGTGTGTGTCTGTGTGTGTGTGTGTTTGTCTGTGTCTGTGTCTGTGTGTGTGCGTGCGGGTGTGTGTGTCTGTGTGTGTATGTGTGTGTATGCGTGTGTTTGTCTGTGTGTGTCTGTGTGTGTATGTGTTTGTGTGTGTATGTGTGTGTGCGCGTGTGCGTGCGCGTGCGTGTGTGTGTGTGTGTGTATGCATGCAGGTGTGTGTGTCTGTGTGTGCGTGTGTTTGTCTGTGTCTGTGTGTGTGTGTGTGTATGCGTGCGTTTGTGTGTGTCTGTGTGTGTCTGTGTGTGTATGTGTTTGTGTGTGTATGTGTGTGTGCGCGTGTGCGTGTGCGTGTCTGTGTCTGTGTCTGTGTCTGTGTGCTCCCAGTGGGTGGCAAGGGAAGAGCTGGAAGTCTTGGATAAATTTCTGTGATTCAGCAGCCAGAGATAGAACAGTAATGTGCAGGGATGGGACATGTTTGTACAGTACATCAGCTGTTCGCATTTTCACACCTGGAGTGTGGTTAGCGTGAGTTCAGAAGGTTGGAATTCATTGCCTTTGGCTTGTAAAACCCTTGGAGATATGGAGCAGAAGCTGAAGTCTATAAAAAAAGGTTAGGAAAAAGTGTTCAACCTCCTGATGTAGTGTGTTTTCTACAGAACATCAGTGGAACCGCGTAGTCCGTCCAGTGTCCACAGGAAAGGAAATGCAGCCTGTCAGACGCTTTATCTCCAGAGTTCAGCCAACATTGTTTATGCGTCACAAGGGGTTTTACTGTGGCTTCCTGTCTGTCATAAAGTTCACTCTTACGACATTGGTCAACCTTACGTTGGTGGTTCTCCCCCTCAGGTTAACGGTTTTGGTTTGTCAAGTCTTTGATTTGGTTTCATTCTATGCGTGGTGCTGCGTTTCCTTTCAGTGTGAGGGTGGTGAGTTCCTAGCATGGTTTCTGAAGATCTGCAGATCAAACAGTCCTGTGTAGGTGAACCAAGAAGACTTGAAGAGAAAATGGCCTTTCCTTGATCTAGCACTCCGATCTTCACGCCCTAAAAGACATCGATAATGGCCTGACCCTATTTGTTTGCAAATCCAAAGCTCAGAGATCTAAACCGGTCACAATACGGCCGTGTTGTTGTTGTTGGACGCAGGCGTTGGGTCATATATTTCCTGCCATTATAACAAAGGGCTGTTTACGTTAAGGCCATACAACCCATACCTGTGAGCGTATACCGCAGGGGTTGTGCGTGGGTCATAAGCGCTAGGCCAGCTCTCCACGCTTCACGTGTGCCATTGTTTAACTCTTCAGACTGACCTCGGTGTGGCCGTTGGGCCGGAGAGGGAGCAGGATGCAGAAATTGGCCCCTATTCAACGCTGGGAAATGCTGGTTGTCATGGAGAATAAACAATTACAGAGCAACAATAACACTCTAGACCCCTGTGTTGTACAAAGTCTTAAGCCAAGGGAAGCAGTGGATGGTATCAGTTTAAACAAACCACCCTATTAATGAACCGAATAAAAACTGCAGTGGTGAAGGAGGCCATTAAGCTGATGATCCATCTATCAAAGTATTCTCAAAGTATGATTAATGCCTAGTCAACGCATTATTTATGCAGTCTCAAAACAGACGTCACTCCTAAATGTCAATAATTATTCTCATTTTTCCATCCAATTTAATTATGTAATCATGTAATTATATATTTATTTACATAGGAACTCACACACCGAATTACAGTTATGTTCAATTTACATTCTCAACAGGCCCGAGTAAGAAATGAGGGGCTGAGAAAGCAAAAATGTTGGCTGCTTTCTTCAGATTTATGTCATTATTAAATATTTCCTCTCCTACTTTAACATGAATAGGATTAGGATCTTCCCTTTTTAAAGGATTTCTCCTCTAGTTTTAATGAGTAACAGGCGACTTGTTAGGGAGAATTCACACTGACCTGCACCATTTGTGTAGTGAGCGATTTAACGATAATATCAAAAATGTAATATTGCAATACTTCAATGTCAGGAATTTATTTCTGGCATTTAATACGTTGGAATGGAAAAAAGAGAGATTTAAATTTTAAAAAATTGACATTCATGTTTAAAAATACCAAAACTTTGCAATACAAATGACATTTATTCACTTTTATTCAGTATTATTATTATTATTATTATTATTATTATTATTATTATTATTATTATTATCTTTGTAGGCAACTACAAATCTAACCTGACATCTTGTGGTGTTGTTCATATTAAGCACAATTCATCATAATATAATGTTAAAAAGATTATTTACCCAAATGGGTTCTTTAAAAACGTATTGCTATGAATATAGTCATTGTATTATAGTATGGAAGGCACCATCTAAATGAAAAAAGGAAGGACAAAAAGGGGAAAAATATATAATTATCATCATATTCTTTATTCTACATTGAGAGTGAAGCATCCTTATCAGTTGATCTGTTATGAAGGGGGAAATATCAGAAATGATGAAAGGACGGTTAAATATAATGCAGCGTGTTAGAGATGTGGTGGGATCTCAAGTTCTATTACCAAATGTACTGAAGTGCTGAAGTTGTGTCGTTAGTGTTAATCACCACAACGTTGGCGAGAACGTACAACCTGAAGCTTCACCAGTTTTCTGAACTCCTCAGGAGCGCTTATTCTACTCTATGGGTTGAATAAGTTCGAGCACAGTGTGTGTTTTCGTTAGAAACGATAAGTGATTTCTTAAGTAGGCTCCGAGATGAGCTTGTCTTTTAAGGAATGCATTTTTTTTTCTGTCCCAGTTTGCATGTGTTGATGTTCAGTGAGATCCATTTATACAAATGTCAGTTCGCTCTTGTTACATAATGTTCTGGAGAACTTCAGGCAGACTGTGAGCTGTGACGTCTCACTCTGAGAAGTCCCTTCTGCTTTGGAAGACATTTGAGTCAAAATCAGAAAAAAGGAGTCAAAATAAAGTTGAACAAAAATCCGGAAAATATATGCAATATTCAAGACACATCCAAGACTACAAGTAGAGTCAAATCTGGAGCAAGGTCTTTGTTTGATTACGTACTCCTAACTACCATCTGTGTCTCAAAATGAACTACACCATGCTACACTATGCTGAAATATATCTGTGTATAAATACTATAGAAAGATTTCATTTAATACACAGTTATGTGAAATCTATCTATAGTATTTATACCCAGTGTTTGTGTATCTAACCAGCTTTCAATATATCAACTACAGTGTTGTGTAGTCTGTGTTTGATTTATTAGGCATGATTAGGTTTAAGACTGTACTGATACCAGGATTGATACGGTTACCGATAACAATACTTGTGGATACTATTCATTCATAGGCTTTATTTTACCAGACATGGGATTAAGATCAGTTTTTTATTTACAATGAGAGTATTTGTAAAACAACGAAAACATCATTGCAACAAAAACCCTCATTGCTACAGTAAAATAATAAAACAGATATGAAATAGCTGACATAGATAAAAAAAATGTGTATTTTATTGTTCCAGTATTTTGATCGATCCTGTGTTTCCTTTATATATAAGGGAGGAGTGACGTCACTCCAACTGAATTAATCCAGTGTCAACCAATAGAAAATGCGGTTATGTTTGAAGACATTAACATAAACTGAATAAACTAGATAAAATAAAATAAATATGAGCACTGTTTTTCCAGGAGCTTATCCGTGTAGGATGAGATTAGATGAGATGAGATAAACCCTTTATTAGTCCCACAGGTGGGAAATTGGCCTTGTTACAGCAGCAAAACGGACAGAAGCAAATTAAAATAACCAATAGAATTAAAAAAAAAACAGTATAATGAAAAGTACACCACACAAATATTACAAAATATGAATACAGAAGTGTGTTTGGAAGTGTATGAATATATACATACATACATAAACATGCATAAACGTATGTATAAATATGAACTCAATAATACAACCAGAAATACTGCACTGCATACAGTAAAGTTATTTTTGGGAATATTGCAATATTGAAAACTGCACACGATTGCGCTTAGCCATCTTTGCTGTGTGGATGGTCGTGTTTGTTTGTGTGAGTGTGGTCAGCTGCGAGATGTTGGTTGTAGAATCTGACTGCAGCTGGAAGGAAAGTCCTGTAGGATCTCTCCTTCCCACACCGTGGGTGCAGCAGCCTGTCACTGAAATATTTCAGCACTGACCAGTTTAGCAGTGGATCTCCATAACCCTCACCAAACATTATTGTCACCATCATTTTAAAACCTTCGAATCATTTGAAGGAATGAAGGAATCCTTAGATTTCAATATATGTCAATGTGGCCCAAATGAAGTATCCACACTTCATTTGGGCCACATTGACATATATTGAAATCTAAGAATGTTCATTTGTCCTCCTATAAGCTATTTCATAGAAATAAGATATTTTTGTTTTGATAAATATATTCAGTATTGTGCAAAAGTCAAAAAGGCAAATGATATGTCAGGATAGCTTCATTAAACACTGGAATAAATACAAGTAAGCAATACACTACGCACACACACACACACATACATGGATATATGCATACATGTGCAGTCTTTGCCTGAACCATATAATCCCCTTTTTTTTATTTTGATTTGTGTTATATTCATCTGTCTGGGACAAACTCACAAACCTACATTCACGCATTTTGCACGTTTGCGCTGTGTGTAACATTACTCATAAAAGCCCTTGTCTTCACAGAAGAAGAGGAAGCAAAGGAAGAGAGATGTGGATTCCCTCAGTCTCTGCAGCCTGGACATCAATGTAAGTGTGAGGGTGTTTGTGTGCAGCTGTTGTGAGGCCAGTGCATCCCGGTGCATTGTGTTTCTGATGGATCTGGATGTAGTTGTTGATCTGTGGTGACGTTTCATTTGGATACTCTCAGATTGTTATGACTGCAAGTTATGAAACCTAGTTAAGTGTTACAGGTGTGAGGTTTTAGGACCAGTTTTGGTTTGTGGTTGACAAGGTAAAGGTAATACTTAGATTTTTATAACCTGATCTCTCTCTATGGCCAGTGACCACAGTAATTTACCTGTACTTTACCTGTACCCACTCAAAACACACTCATATTAGAAGCCAGTGGGTAGATGTTGAAGTGTCCGCCCATTGCTTTCCTTTATAAATATATTTCAAATCTAATTCAAAGCCTTTAATAAGTACATGGAAAATGTACTTTGAAATGATTGGTACAGATGCAGGTCACGTTGAAAATGTCAGCATATTCCTTTGAGTTGATTCTTAATGTAATGTTTCGTCACCATCCAATTGAAACCTCTGTTTACATTTTTATTTAGCTGCATCTTTTGGCTGTAGCAGCTGCCCTTAAGGTTGCTTGAATGCAGACTATCAGTTACATTTACATTTACATTTTTAGTCCCATACAAATACTACATGGACAAAGGTATTGGGACGCCTGCTCATTACACCAACAGGGACTTTAATGACAGTGCATTCAAAATCATCCCCATTTGCAGCCATAAAAGCTTCTGTTCTTTTTGCAAGTCTTTCCACAACATTTTTTAGTTTCTGTGGGAATTTGTGCCTATTAGCTCTGTAGAGTATTTATGAGGTCAGGCACTGATGCTGAACATGCAGGCTTGGCTCGCAGCTCCGTTCCAGTTCATACTAAAGCCATGTCTTTATGGATCTTGCTCTGTGCACTGGGGCACAGACATGCTGGAATAGAAAAGGTTCTTCCCCAAACTGTGTCCACAGTTTGGAAGCATGGCATTGTCCAAAATGTCTTGGTTTGCTGAAGCATTAAGATTGACGTTCACTGAAAGTAAGGGGCCTCACCCAAACCCTGATAAAACAAATGTGTCCCAATACTTTTGTCCATATAGTTTAGTTATACAAGTATAACATGTGGTGAAATGAACTAGTGACGTGGTTCACGGAATTTCATTTACATTAAAGAAAGCTAAGGTAATAAAAATATACAGAAAGGAAAAGTACAACAACTTACATTTGAAGTGTAATATAGAAATGTCTTGCCTTCTCCTGTAAAGTTACCATTTTAGTTATATTCAAAAAAATCAATTGTAACTGATATTATGCACCAGATATCTTCTTTATTAGCTGGTAGATAATTTTATATCAAAATACATGCAAATTAATTATTGCTTATTTTTACCGGCAGATTTAGAACTCAGTCACCTTGACTTTTTATCTCTATATTTTATGTTCTAGATTTTATGTAAGAAAGCTGGGATGGTCACAGGCCGCATTCTTTTTTTTTTCTTAATCAGTTCCTTTACTACATACAGACATACTTCACCATAACCTTTATGTCTGAGAGCAATAATTAAGCGAGGAAGTCTGGAGAGAAAACATAAAGCATGATTGCTCTCATTCAAAGATTGTACTCTATATCCTGCAGAAAATGGCTTCCAGCGATCGGTTGTTAGGCGACGCATGTTGACGTGTAATTTTTCGAAAGGTCAGACAATTTGCAAGCCTATTTCTCTTCACGTCTGTTTTTCCAGGGCCAGTTACTGAATGGCACATAATTTCAAAGTATTAATAGAGTCAAATGATTCAGATGATGTTTTATGTGAGCCTTTGAAGTTCGAATAAAAGTTGAAGCTTTGAACAATGGAGCTGTTCGGTATCGGTTTCCTCGTCCCGACTCAACATGACTGGCTATATCCCACTTATACCTTTCGTATCGTGTCCTTAAATGATCACAAATTGCTGCCCTTTAGTGACTTAAGTCACATCACCATTGCCCAATTACTCCCAATTACTTCAACCTTACAGGGGCACAGAGAATTCCAACCAGATATAGTGAATATTTTCATTGTCAAACATTTTCCCATGCAGCGGTCAGGGATTTACTGTGTTTATTGTTGTAGATGAAGCTGTAGATGTATTTCTTGGCTACTGAAGCCCATCCAGTGCTCCTTATCTCACTTAATTATGTCTCTAAGGCCAGCAGATTAGTTTAAATTAATGTGCAAAAGAAAGATTTGATCAATGAGTTCATTTGCCATTGTTTTCTTTTCATCTTCTCGTTTCTTCTTATTGTTATTTTTGATAACATTTACCATTAACTACCAAATAATTTGTAATAATGAATAGCATCCTCTTCAATGACTTTAAGAGCAGTAAGGTAAAGTCACTGTTTCATAGTTGTACTGGTTCATAAGCACAGTTTAAAGCACAAGCTTTTAAGAAAGAATACAAAATACAGTATAAATACACACACCAGCTCTGGTCCAGGAGGGCAGACGTCTAGCACAGTTTGGTGGGTTCCATACTCAGACACCTGGTTCAGCTGTTATTTGGTTTAGAGTGTTTGAAACCAGACGGGATTTGGGCACCCATGATATACATCAGTGTTCAGTAAGCAATTTAAACTAGAATTATAAACACTACTATACTCTATTATAATTGCATCCACAGTAATCTGCTCTATATAGACAAAAGTATTGGGACTCACCTTCTAATTACTGAATTTAGGTATTTCAATCTTATCCATTGCCACCAGTGTATAAAATCAAGCAGCCCAAGACATTCTGGACAACACCATGCTTCCAACTTAGTGGACATAGTTCTTCTTTATGGAGAAGAACCTTTTTGTTTACCAGCATGACTGAGCCCCAGTGCACAAAGCGAGCTCCATAAAGACATGACTGGATGAGTTCAGTGTGGAAGAACTTGACTGGCCCACACAGAGACTGACCTCAACCCTATCCAGCACCTTTGGGATGAACTGAAACTGAGATCGTGAGCCATCAGTGAGAACATCAGTGTCTGACCTCATAAATGCTCCACAGAATGAATGGGCACGAATTCCCACAGAAGTTTCAAAAGCCTTCAAGGAAGAGTGGAAGCTGTTACAACTGCAAAGGGGGACCAACACATTAAAGCCTTACATTAAAATGTATTTGAATGGAAGATCATTAAAGTCCCATATGGTGTAATGGTCGGGCGACCCAACACTTTTGTTCATATAGTGTACAAAGTAGTAGCAGGCACTCAATCAATACAGTCAGTACTTTGTGTGATCCACTCTGTGCAAGAACACAATATAAGTGCCACTGGTGTGATTGGTGGGAAAATGTTCTGCACCCACATTGCAGCAATAATTCTAAAACTAAGTCATCCACAGTAGTTTGTTCATCTTTAAAGTTGCACATGACGGAGGAAATGGAGGCCTCTAGGACTGAAGTTCTGTACCACTTCTGTACCACTTTTACAAAATATACCACCACCGTCTGACAAGCATCTTCCGTTTCTTCTCCACAAACTTGATAATGGCCTGGTTCTCATAGTCTGTCACAGTTTCATGGCTGCATGATGTCACTGATGTTTCAGGGGCTTTTGAAGCTGCACTAGAAGCAGAAAAGCAAATCACGGGTCCACAGTGGTCGGTCCAGCTCGATGGAGACGACCAACAATTGGAAGTAATTACAGCCTTGTTTGATTTACATGCTCTGTCTTGCTTTTATTGTCAGTGGGGCCATATGGACGGATCGTTTTTTCGTGTGCAGACATTCAAAGAGGGATTTTTTTCCAACTTGCACAGACAACAATAGACCCAATGTGATGTAAGCCAGAAGGGTTCGATAATGAAAAATCGTAAGCCTTGAACTTGCGGCTGTTTTTAAGGGGACGTCGAGCATGTCCAAACACAAACACCTTTGGAATCTGCTTGAGGGCATTTTTTTTCTTCCCTCACTCCTGTTCTCCTCTTAAATGAAAACTCAAGCCTGTTCCAATATAATCTCTGCTGCATATGCTTAGGGAGTATAATTTTGCTTTACCTAGGAAATAACAATAATTCTATTGCTTCAAATATAGTGGTGTAATGCCTTCTGAAAGGTCCTCTCTGCTATTGTACTGTATGTCTTGTTTTTAGTATGTCTTGAGTGTAATTATATACAATATAATGAGTTTGTTAGTTTAAAATGAGTTGGCATTGGGATGGCAGGGAAATACCATAATATTATATAAAACAAAATAATAATGAAGAATGTAGAATTAACCCAATACTTGGTTGTAAAAGACAGAGGTTATCGGTGATACACTTTTAAATTTCATTTGACTGTTTTTCATTTTTTTTATACCCTTAATTTAAACTCATACTAGATACAAATAGGAAGGCATTTCAGGACCTTAAGTATAACTGATGCTATGATTGCACAGACACACTTAGACACAAAGATACAACAGTATAAAATATAATAAAGCTCTTCAGAAATTGCTCAGTACTAAATATATTATGCTATGTACAAAAATGGTGTGGTAAGATGAGGTGGATATGAGTACTATAGATAAATAAGTAAAATTACAGCTGAAATAGTTTACTAATTAACGCAAATAGTGGTTTGGAGGTACTCTAAATCAAGTCTGTTTTTACACATAATAGTGACGTAAGTGATATTGCGCATTATAATACTATTGCGTAAGAAGTGTACGTACGTGAGTAGGGGCATAAGTGACGCAAATAGGGACATAAGTAGTGATACATGATTGCACATAAGACTTTTGCTCATAAACTACTAGACATTATTTGTGAAATTCTACTTTCCTTTCATTGGCTTCTGTTCTTTTACGAAGCACAGAGAGATGCATTCAGTTATTATCTGGGGTATTCCATGCCGAAGTATTTGTAAGTTAGTAGAATGAGGTTATCGTCGGTGGAAAAGGGTGTGAGCTGGGTGGGTTGTCACAGATGGGAGTAGGTCTGGTGGTCCTATAGATTTGTGACGAGTGCAGGGAAATGACCATTGTTTTTGTTTGACCGATGTTTCACGCACTCCTCCTTTACCGGTACGAGTGATTCAGTGCATAAATTTAACTCCTAACAACAGCGTCATTATTTGTCACAGGCTCTTCATCATTAAACTTTCTCCTTTCCTTTCAATGTTAAATCATTGTCCATTGTGTCTCAACACAATAGGGATTGTCACTGTTAAAATGATAGTTTGGCAAAACATCGTTTTCCGTTGGAGCCCCAAGGCAGATGTTGCTAACATGTAATAAAAGTTTTTAACAACATGCCCACATGCCACCTGAAACCACATAGAGCTTATAGATCTTCTCTCATGGAATGACACCGTGTGATGTGCAGTTATCTAGAACTGCACTAATTACAGCCATGGAAAAAAAAATAAGAAACCACTTTTCCCTTTTTTCTGTTCACTGTACAATTTGCGGCAAAAAAAAGCCTCCATATGTGTTGTGAGTGCAGTAGTGTGTGTATACCAGCTATTCTATATCCTGTATTCCAGCAGCTTCACTCCTGATTCAGTTTCTGATGGGATGAAACAGAACACACTCTGCTCTTAACATCACTATTTTAATTGCTGCAGTTGTAAAATAAGTTAAGAGTGTAGTTGAAATTTCCAATGTATATGAAATAATTTATATTTATATTATTTATAGTTTTCTCTAAACATGTTTTTGTGTGGAATTGTAAATTAATAGTGTATAAAACAATAGTGACATGCACATTTTACACAGACACACTCCCACGGATGACAAACGCAATAACCAGAAAAGAAATGACGCAGTCTCTTATTTTTTTCCGTGGCTGTACATTACTGCTGGGTAACATCAGCTTTCGAAGATCCACTGTTGAACTAAAGAAACTAACCTCTAACAGCAGACCACAGGTGCTAGATGAGGATGTATGATTTCTTTGCAACAGGGAGGAACATTTTTGTTGGCTTTTACATATATTATTTCTAAACACCATGCTTATAACTGAAGGCCTTAATTTGCCACTAACAGGGCATTAAATGTTTTCTTGTTGGAATCATTCTCTTAATTCAAAATAAGTTTCACATAAAACTTTACACAAAACATCTACATATGGTCCTACACCGAAATGATCTCACTTTTTAACCCAGCAGTACAGGAACCTGCGTGTCAGTCCTAATTTCTGAAGGGGTGGGCTGTGGCTCGTAGGTAAGGACGACGGTGAAAGGAAGACGCCACGTGTCTCCTTGGCATGTGCTCAGTGGGATTAGAGACTGGCCATAGTTCACAATGGCCAGGCTGATATTGACAGGGCCAACCTGCTGCCGACAGAAGTTGTCAGTGGAAAAGAAGCCAGCTCTATTCTTTCTCAAGCGGCCGGTTGTGGACCTTTTGATGAGGAAAACAAGATATTGATTGCTATCAGTGACCTTCTGCCATTCAGGCACTCACCAGAGCAGATTGGACCATAATGTTATGATTTAATGGTCAAATGCACAGGGCAGCTGGGTTGACTAATGCCTGTAAAGCCTCCTCAGTTCAGTTTGAAGAAATTAATAGTATATTTGTCTTAGAAATGATTCGTGTCTGGATGCTCCACGTGTAGATTGGTTATTAAAGATAAATCAGCTTTTATATTAGTGATTAATGAATAGCCTTTGTTTTAATCCATTTTTAAATGTTTCAAGTTGTTATTTAAACCAGTGACAGCAACAAGACAATTGCAACTCAGTCACTGAGGTGCAATAAAAGTCAATTCAGAGTGTTTTGATTTGAAATAGTTAATTGTAGAGAAGCTGTGACACTAAATGGAGCCAGGGATCACAATGCCTACAACACAAAAATAGTCATTATATTTATAAAACCACCTTTAAATATACAGATATTGTACTGTATTTTACTTATGAGTCACTGTTGTGCCTGAGAGACACCATCGACCGGAATCAAATTCCTTGTATGTGTTGCTCACATACTCAGCCAATATACACGATTCTGATTCGATGACTGGCGCTGTACGGCGGGCTCTGGGTCCAAGTTCACTGGACACTCGTTGTGTCTGCTGGCTGCAGCTTGCGTGGATGTATGCCGGCTGGCTGCAGGACTAAACGGCCGAACATACTGCAGCAGTGTCGTATCAGGAAGCGTCTTGTGAGAAACTGGGCACTGTGTCAAATGACGCACGCAGCCGTTATAGGTATAGCCAATCAGCTGTCGTTCTGGTCTTAAATTATTATTTATTTTCAAAAGCCACATTGAGCTGCAACGTAAGGTTGAAAGCGCCGATCCTACGATCTCTCTGCTTTAGCAGATCGTCTCATTAGCCATGGTCAAATGGATCAGCGTGTGGTAATGGAGTTTTTTGTGTGCATCCATGTTCTATGAGAAATGACTGGAAAATCATGTTATTAAAGCAAAAGAGAAGGTTTAAAGATTTAAAGGCAGAAATAGCTGATTTTGCCTCGAAATTAAAGCCTTAATCTTGTTTTGGGAGTTTTGGGACTCCATCGAGGGTGGCCACTTTTATATTATAACACAGGGATTAACAGAGATTTGAATAAGTCATGTATATTTATATAGCGTTTTATCGCATACAAAGGTTGTTCAATATGCTCTACAACAATAGAATTAAAAATGTAACATTGAAAAGAATAAAATAAATTGAAGAATACATAAACTCAATAAAAGAAGATTAAATGTACAGTGGAAGGTCGGATATTTAAAGTAAGAGAAAGGAAATATGCAGTTATGCAGACTGAGGTCTTTGGAGGTCAATACACAAAACAGATGTTCTGCTCCACCACCAGGCACCTTCTCCACCTCCCGTTTGACCTCCAAAAACCCAGCGTTCAAAGGTCTCCTGACTGGCTCCCACCTGGACAATGAATCTTCTGCCCATGTTGTCTCTAACATTCGAGTCGGTCACAAAGCAAAATAACTGCTTTGCTTACTTCATTGATCCCTTTCTGTGTAGCGCTCTCAGGTGAATTTCCGTCACATCTGGTGGTCTCAGGGGCACTGAGGACAAGGGAAAAAGACCAAAGCATGCAGGCAGCAAAGCAGAGGAAGTGGGAGCTGTGTAATTCGGATATCTTCAGATTTGATCGCAATCAAGCGTCCACTGTTTGTGCAGGTGATAAAGCTTACTGCTGCTTGGATTGGACCCTGGCTGTTTGTTCTGATATCAAGCTCGGATTAAAGCCATTTGTCTAAATGTGGTCCTTTCCTTTTCTGTCAAATTCCATTACATCCAGATGGCCTAAACTTGGTAATTGTGTGGTTTTGTTGTCTGTTGTAAATCTCAAAATCCTCCATTTTTTATAAATCTGGATGCTCCACCAGTTAATTTAAGGGAGTAATATCATGGAAAACCTCACTTAATGTAATACGTATACACTGTTAAAAGTTTCAGAACATACTATTAGCAATCTGTTTAGTCCACAAATGGAAATCAAGCTGCAAAACAGCTTTGTTTTTCCAACAGGATTGTACAGTACTGTGGAAAAGGCTCCTGTACAAACAGTTTAAAACCAGTTATCTGATTTGCGAGGGACTTTCTGCCAGCAAAATACACAAGTTAACATTAGAATAAAAGCAGAGAAACAAGAAAGCATTAAATAATATCAATATATTTACACACAGACATACATAAAATCCCTATCTACTGTATTGCTATTATTTGTATATATTATAATATTAGCTTTTAAAAATATATACAGTTCATTTAAACAGGTTTTAAATATAATGGTCACTGGTGTCCAAGACTTTTGCACAGGCCTGTATAGTGTTTTAGGGTGGACTGCTTTTTGAATCCAGAGCGTATGATTAGAATAGAACTCATTTACATATATCTGTCTTAAAGATGCCTTTAGTTCAAAGGGATAAAGATGTTAGAAGTGGCCGTGTATAAGTGAATTATGACTGTTGTGGGTGCATAAACCCCACACATATGGAAATAACAAAATATAAATAAAAAATTTATATTTTGTAAATACTGTCATATTCCATTTGAGACGTCATCAAAACATGTCTTCAGAGATAATTGTTTTATATTTTGTTGGTTTTTGGGCCATAAAACAATGTGACAATTGCATATTTTTATGGTTTGTCACGCTTTGGCTATTTAGCATGGCTTAAAGCATGGCAGGCAGGAAAACAGGAAGAGATCTATCTGCTGCTTGTGAGAAAACTACCATCTTCACTTCAGATTAGTTCTGCAGAGTTGGATTGTCGGGGGATTTGGCTTTTCTTCGGGCCCCTGCGTGATCTTACATTCTTTCGGCTCAGTTGTTGTCAAATTGAACTGTGTACCATTCAGTCAGATTAACGGCAGCTCCAAATGACTGTAATTGGAGGATGGGCCCTGAGGGACCGTGATTTAACGGAAATAACACATAAGCATGGCATTGTGTGTGTAAACGTTCATGCCAAAATTAACCAGGTGAGACGTAAGCGCACCTAAAATAGGACTTGTTTATCCCCAGACACACATATTCAAGGCTATTTATAATGTGCCGTCATATGCAAGCCACCAAAGCAGTCCTGAGAGAGGCTGTAATGAAACACTTGAGGCACTGGAGATAGAAAACAGAGGCCAGCCACAGTTTACAGGCCCTTTTGTCTCAAGCACTGCTGGAATTTGCCCTGCATTGTTAGAGGTACAGTAGGTATTAGGGTCTATTTACGTTTATTTATATGTCGTCTAGCAGCTTTATTTATTTGCATTGACCCTTTCAGTTGCATAGTGTAAATGTACTGACAAGAAAGAAGCAATCCAGGTCCAAATGTGCTTTAATGGACTCCTAAGCAAGATTGGCTGTGGAATCTCTGATAAAACACACCTTTTAACCAGTTATACAACTCGAGAATGTAGCAATAATATTCATGTCATGACTACACAGCACAAAGACTATCATTTAATATCATATAAACCATGTTCAATATATTATTGCAAAGAGGTTGTATAGTATTTTTGGTCATTTCAGTTGGGCCAGTCTTCAAATATACAATCCAGCTGTTGTTTTCAGAAGTTGTTAGAAAACATAATAAAACATTTTTATCTGGCGGTGGCAAAATGATTGAATGCGTGCAGTTGCATAGTTCTTTGTATTTCTTGTTCTTTGTTGGTCACATGACTATACAACATTAGAGTTGAAAGTAAGAGTAATTTCGTAACTTGTTAAAAGACATTTTTTTCTTCCACTTTTAATGTTTTTCCTCAACGTTTTAATCCTCTTATTGCCAATTTCCCCTCTACTTTAGACTTCCCTACCACACAATAGCTAGCAGCCTAGAAGGATAATGGTACTACATGGAGGAAGTGTGGATAAACAATAGGGCTGCTTGATATGGACCAAACATTAAACAATTCTAATACGTTTTGCAAAGTAATTAAAAATGCACTGTTAATTTATAAACTGACATGTCTATAAACTGGCATGCAATACTGTTTTAAATGTGTTTCTGTCAGGTTATATGTAGGCTACACCTTAATAAGTAAACATAAATGTGACTCGCTTAACATTTACGAAAATATACTATTTTCTATTCTTTGATAACAAATACATGTACAGTATTTAGTTCTCTGTTGTGTGGACCTGAGTGTTGGTCCACTGTCATGATAGCTTTGTTTGTATGTTCTCATCTCCTTTCATTATAGTTTTGTTTTCAGGCACTTGTGCTTGTTTGCTTTGTTTAAACAAAGATCATTAATCATGGAAGTCTGCGTTTGCGCCTGCCCTAATTGTTTGGAGGAAGAGAGACGTGACACTCCTAATATAACTATATAATGTGGATCACCAGACAAGTGTTAGATATTTAACGAGCTATTAAATGATGAAACAGTGAACAAGTGCATTTAAAGTTAAAGAATAGTCTAGAATTTGTCTCTGCATCAACAGACAACCAGTTAATAGGAGTCAGACATGCACTGTCACAGATCCATCTTATAAAGGAAACTTGCTTGATTTGACATTCTCATTTACAGTATTTTCAGTACACTTTTTTTTAATATTAGACTGTTAGTGTAAATGTACCGACAAGAAAGAAGCAATCCAGGTCCAGATGTGCTTAAATGGACTCCTAAGCATGATTGACTGCGGCATCTGTGATAAAACACACATTTTAACCAATTATACAACTTGAGAATGTATTAATAATATCCATGCCATGACTTCACAGCACAAAGACTATCACTTAATATCATATAAACCATATTTCTTTAAAAAAGAAAAAAACCCAACTTTAATATATTACTGCAAAGAGGTTGTAGAGTTTTTTTGTCATTGTAATTGAACCAGTCTTCAAGCAATTCTCGCACAACATACAATCCAGCTGTTGTTTTCAGATGGTGTTCTAAAACATAATAATGAAACATTTTTATCTGACGGTGGCAAAATGATTGAATGCATGCAGTTGCATGTTTCATTCAGATAAATGTCCTCCTCTTTAGTGATGAGGACAGGGGTGTAATCTCTACTCGAATTGATTTCTAGCAAAACTGAACAGATCTGAATTTGATGAACTTGCAGGCCTGCTGCTTTGTAGCCACCTTAGATCCTCCCACCATATGTGTGATTGATTAGTTGTTTGAACAAAGAGCTCCAGCAGCGCTTATGTGTCCCAGGCTCTCTGTAAGTTTCCACTCCTTGATTGAAGTGGTACTGACACATGGTCTGCCCATTCATTCTCCATCATGGATGTTTTACATGTCTGCCTTGTAGCAAGTTCATTTTGTTTGTGTCATCGCTTTTCCCTCATTTAAAATTGTAGCAATAAGTAACAAGAGCAAATTCTCTTCACTAGTACAAGAGCAGTTCTGTATTTTAAAACCTTTTCTCAGGTTATTGTCTGACTTTATATATAATAAGACTTTAGTTCTGGCTATTTTTTGACATTTTGACAATCTATAAAACCTGTTGTCTTCCAAATTGTTTTAAACTCTCAACGTATTTTGTGACGTTTCCTATTACAACACTATTACTCTGGCTATTATTTTTTACATTTTGACATATTATATATATATTGTTATAAATGTCATATTATAAAACCTTTTCTCAAAAGGTTTGGTGGGGAAAACAGTCACATATTTGATCTATTCTTAATTGTATGGAGATGATATCCTGTATTACAGAAAACTACCTGGAACAAACACCTAGCATTGTTACGAGCAGCACCTTGTATTGTTAAAAAATAACCCGAATCGACCCGCGGAACAACAGAGGCTTCCGTTCTTTGCTTGATTTACTGCCAGACAGACGACTAAAGAGTGAGAGACTGAACTCTTTCTAGTAGCTGTTGCTCTATTTTAGGCCTGGTGGGTCAGAAGTTTTTGTCCCTTAACCTTTAATTTTTTTTAAATGAGGCAACATAACATTGTGCTGTCCTGCCTTGAAGGAAGCCTGAAATGAGCTGGCATGGTTTAAAAATCCATGGAATAGGCCTCCCATCCAAAGTCAATAACTCTAAGAGACATACTAGGAAACACTCTGCCTAAAGCAAGAGCAGATGGTCAGTGTTTCATGGAAGGGTTAGTGGATATTGCTTCTTAAATGCTATCAGATTGGTGACTGGGGCCATAAGACGTCCAGTAGTGTTACTAAAGGAGAAAGACCTCCGTACACTGGGCCCCTATTTCCTGTTTACAATGCTAAATGGGGGGTCCACATTTCAAAAGCACTGATACTCTATATGCCTGTGTTTCCCAACTCTATGCGTGGAGGCCCACCTGCTCTCCATAGTTTTGTTTTCCCTGTTCTGGGCCAGTGTTTGGATCCAGACTTGTCCACAGGGACCCCCCAAACAGACAGCCAGTTATGCTCTCTGTCTCACAACACACCTGAACCAAGCCATTAAAGAAATACCCCAGTGTTTTTCAACCAAATCTCTTTTAGGTGCAGCTGCATCATCCAGTTGAGTACATCCAGTTTTCATGTGTCCCTGCAACTGAAGTCAATCCACACTGACATTCTGTTCATACACCGTCTATTATAAGTGTGGTTTGAGTCGTTTTCTTTTCGAAAGACAAAAAACACCTAACCACATAATGCAGCTACACCAAAAAGAGATCTGGTTAAAAAATACTGGATACTGGAACCAATAAGGAAATGTATGTTATGATTAAAATCACACACACACACACACACACACGCACACACACACACACACACACACACACACACACACACACACACACACACACA
>JBBJLR010128132.1:0-17977 GCA_037577145.1 Brachypetersius gabonensis | reverse complement strand
TTTGTGAAGCTGCTTTGTGACAATGACCATTGTTAAAGGCGCTATATAAATAAAATTGAATTGAATTGAATTGAACATACAAAATTAGCGAGGGGTCAAATAATTATTTCCTCCACTGTATATACACATATATATTCTGTGATTAGCCGCTACATTAATACATTAAAGTGAAGTGAATATTGCCTTTCTCAATGACAATATTAGGTGAGGGTCTGTTCTTGTTTGATATCTTGGACAATAGCAAGATATTTGACCAGTTCTTTTTCCAATGGGTTTTTCAATGTTCCAAGTAAGCCTTCCTGCTGTGTTTAGTAATTTGGTTGATTCTGCTTTGTGTTTTTGAAGCAGTACTGGTCAGAGTTAAGGGTGGTTGGGGGTTAGTTTGTTGATTAGTCTTTGTACCAGCCGATGCAGCGGACTCCTTTTAGTGTTCAGCGACTAGGATTGGAGTTCTTGTGGGACTTGATTTAAAATGCATCAGTTTTCAGTATGTGATGATCTATAGAAATCTGCCTAATTTGCCTAATCTGGTTCTGCTTGCATTTGTTGTTGTTTTACTTTGAATATTAAAAACAATTTTGTGAAATTTAGCATCCAGTTCCTCAGACAGAGATTTGTACTATCAGGTTGTCAAGATGACCAAGTGGACAACAAGCTTCACCACCATAAAGCACAATGGGCAGGATTATACTGTCAAAGATCTTTGACCAGATTCTAATCGGGATGTCAGTCTAATCGGGATGTCAGTCTAATCGGGATGTCAGTCGTGAAGATATTTCTTTATTGAATAGAGGGCTCTGTCAGCCTTTTCTTTCAATGCATCCAATGCCAGACCAATGTCTTTTGAGGCATTTGTTTTAATTCCCTTGTAGTTATAGGAACAGATGTAATCTAGGGTGGTGACCCCTAGACTGAACCCATATCTGCTTCCTTAAGATCCGACTCTTTAGATCATTTCTTTAGATGTATTTGGGTCTACTGTTTTGCCCAGATCAGATAAAACTTCCAAATGACAAAAATGCAGATCCAAATGCTGCTGGAACGTTTTTATTGTGGGCAACAGCAGCACAAGGTCATCAGCACTGAGGAGGAATTTAGTGGTAGGCTGGAGCAGATTGTACTAACAATACCGCTAAATCATTTATATAAATGTTAAATAGAGAAGGGGACAAGCTGCATTCTTGTCTAATCCCCCTGCATTCTTATTGACAATTTTTACTCCCCAGTTATTAGTGACATGCACTGATTTAATGATGTCATAGACTGTACCCCCTACACCAATAAACATTTATTTGAAAATGATCTGAAAGTGGTAACTGTGGTGGGACAGTGAATGCACTAGCAGTACCACAGTCCATACCAGTGATTGCATTATCAAAATAATTTATACATTATTGCAGATCAGCAGGAGCAGTTGCTTCACCTCTTACCAGGCACTACTTGTGTATAGGAGGGCTGTTGCTACCTTGGTGGCTGAATCCGAGCTGTGCACTGTGCAGAATCATTGACCAGGGTTTTGCTGTAAATACCACTGAGTGAGGTGCTATTGACTAATGCATATCTGGGTTGTGACCGGTTCAGAATAGCTTTGCTGGACATGGTTCTGCTGTATATGGTGCAGTTAGGCATGGTTCTAGCCTGCCTCAGGCTACGCTCTGTTCTTTAGTTGGTGAACTATGTGTCACTGTTGTACTGTGTGCCCTCTGACCAGAAAAGGTCTGAGAACTCCCTGTCTCTCAGCCTCTGAGCCTCTCTCTCTCTCTCTCTCTGTCCTCCTTCTCCTCCTCTCCTCTCTCTCTTCATATGAAATGTATGAGGTATGTGTAACCAACCGAATCTGCTAGTCAGCACATCAGTCGTTGATACAGCTGTCACTGTCTACTGATACTGAGCTCTGCCTATTGTGTGGGTGCGATCTGCGCATCTGAATGAGCCACAGCATTAAATCCTAAGGGAATGCACAACACACACGCACACATACCCCACCCATACACACACATACACATGCATACACAAACACACACACACACACACACACACACACACACACACACACACTATTGGTTGTGCTTTATATACCAAATTTGTTTTAACTGATTCTATATGAAAATGTCTTCACCTATTATAATGTTATTTTTTCTTGTCCACTTAAGCTTGGCTATAAAATGTGTATTGTTATCACGATAACATCACAATGCATTTTTCAGAGCATATAGTGGTATTGCTGGTAATTAAAGAACATTGTCAGAAAAAGTAGATACTGTGATGTTACAAATAATGAGAAAATGTTATACACATTTCCCCCCAAATGACCCATAGACATCTCATATAAAATATATACAGCCGTACTACTCAGGGACAGGAAACAAATAATCCCTTGAAAAATAAAGTAGTGTTTTATGTGTTGACGTTAAAATGTTTCCCGAAGACACTTGGAATCTATATCTACTGTACATATATGTTTTTTAAGCCGAACTTTAAAAAGCAGGGCAGACCTCCTGAAAGCATGTGTGTTTGTGAGATTTGTTGCTGTAATAGATGATCAGATTAATCCTCAAAGACACTCCCCTACATACCCAGCAACCCTGCCATATGACAGGCCACTTCTTTAGCAACTGTGGCCAATGAGGGAGTTCAGCTTTACTGTCTAATCCCACTTTGTTCTGTGGCATTAAATGGGCTTCCGGCCACTGCTTTTTAAGGATTATTACTGGAGAATGATTCGACTTGAGTTAAAGCTTAGGAACACAGAAACCAATCGAGGTACTGCACAACTGAAACCCACTTAGAAATAACAAAGCTCACAGCTTAAGCTTCTTTATAAATTGGCCTTGAATTTCTCTCTTGTTTTGAAAATAAGTGTGTGCGTGTGTGTGTGTGTGCAGTTTTTCCTGTTTGGAGCTGAAGTCCTTGTTGATTCAGCATATTAAAAGTCAGTCGGTCACTTGGTCACTCTGCTGTCTATTGTTCTCTTCTTGTCGGTGTAATCCACTGCGTCATGTGTGATGCACACAGTGTGTTTACTGACTTACATAGTGTCACGTAGCTCCAGAGAAACAAAGCAACATTAAAAACCTTTGTTTTCATGCATTTTTCATAAGTTTTCTTTATCTCTGTATGTATGTATGTATCTATCTATCTGTCTGTCTGTCTATCTATCTATCCATCCATCCATCCATCCATCCATCCATCCATCCATCCATCCATCCATCCATCCATTATCTGTCTGACTGTTTATTAATCAGTGACCATATTTATTTGTATATTCCTACCATGTGTTATACTTGTTATAAACCATTCTTGTTTCTCTGTCTGTGTGTGTGTCTCTCTCTCTCTGCCTCCGACTCTCTTGGTGTCTCTCTGTTTGTCTCTCTCATCCTTTCTCATTATGTTTATCTTTCTCTCAATTTGTCTCTCTCTCTCTGTCTCATTTATTAAATATTAAAGCAAATACACAAATATCAACATGCCCTACATCATGTTTAAAGTCTCCATGTAAAGAGCAGAGTAGCTATGAACAGCAGTTTGTTTGTATCGAGTAGATAAAGTTGATTTGTTGTTATTTTAAGTATCTACAGAGTACACAGTGAAATGAAACAACAACATTCCTTCAGGCCAAATATGCAAGAACAGGTTATATGGATCGAGTCTAGCTTTGCAGATGCAGTCAGGGTGTAGATGTCCATGATAGAGAGGAAAGAGCCCCTAATGACTTTTTGGCTGTTCCTACTATTTGCTCTAGGCGTTTGTGGTCTGATGCACTGCAATTCCCAAATCAGGTCTGCTGCAGCTGCTCAGGATGCTCTGTATAGGCCCTCTGTAGAACGTGATGGAGGGAGCTTGGCTCAGTCTCAGTAGAGACACTCTTGAGGGTCTGTGTGAGGCTTTCCAATATGTAAACTCTCGTGGAACACAGGAACCTGGTGCACACAGCCCTGGGGGTACCTTAAGCTCAGTTTGGTGGTGCAGAAAATGTTGCTCTCAATACTGACCCACTGAGGTCTCCCAGTTAGGAAGCCCAGGATCCAGTTCAGGCCCAACAGTCTTAGCATTCCTAACAGATGCTGCAGAATGATGGTGTTAATTGAACTAAACTGAACAGCATTCACACATAAGTGTGCTTTTTGTCCAGATGGGTCAGGGCCAGGTGAAGGATGGTGATGGCATCATCTGTTGAACAGCTGGGACAGTACATAAAGTGCAGAGGGTCCAGTAAGAATATGTTGCATGTTGAAGTTAATCATATGCAGACATTTTACAAAAAATGTGTGTGTGTTTGTGTATGCATGTGTCATATAAACCAGTGTCGTGTTGAACTCCCTGTTCCCTACATAATGACTTCTAAACATGCCTGCAGCCTCTAGTGTGTGATCAGATCAGTGTTGAGGCCTGATTGAATGGCATTTACATTGTGGGAGTAAAGAAACACTGTTACATCATCTCTGCATCTCCTCTCCTCCAAATCACTTTCCCCATTCATTTCACTTAGTTCCATTAGCCTAAGTGCTCGCTGTACACTGAGAGGCGAACTGTGTGTGAGTGTTTTTCACAACAGAGTCAGTGTGAGTGACAGATACAGCCTTGAGTCTGGGCAGATTTAAGACTGAGGACTGTCTTTAAGCCTATAGAGCCATCCATTCACTGTAAACACAAACCTATTTTCCTTAATGAGCTGCGTCATCTGCTGTCATTTATTATACAACAGGTCAGTGTCCAGACATCTTAATTGTCTCAAATAGATCGGCCTGATCTGCAGAATGCTGAGCTGAGATGTCTGTGTGAGGCCAGGTTATATTTGCAGCAATAGTTTAAAGGAAATTACATTTAAAGAAGATATACTGTATTTCTAATTGCTGATTGCTCTGATTAGAATGTATCCCGATCTAACCTTTTGCACTCTTAACAAAACACCCTAAAGCTCACACTAAAAACTGGATATTTTGTATACACACACACACACACACACACACACACACACACACATAGACAGACAGACAGACAGACAGACAGACAGACAGACAGACAGACAGACAGACAGACAGACAGACAGATAGATAGATAGATAGATAGATAGATAGATAGATAGATAGAGAGAGATAGACAGATAGAGAGATAGACAGATAGACAGAGAAACTTGAGTGGTGAGAAGATCAGTTTTTAATTATCAGATCATCAGAACTCTGTGATTAGTGTCTCTGAAAATGAAGACAGGTGCCGAGGGTGTGAGAACGTCTGTACAGGAGGGAAACCCAGCACACACACAGCTGCTGGGCTGCAGCGGAGCAGATGGAGAACCAGCAGACAAACGCATGCATACACACACATGGTTCAAATTACAGGGGGTGCTGGGGGGATCAAGACCTGTGACCCCCCAAAGAAACAAAAATAGCAGTTTGGGGGGTTCTTAACAGTGCTATGAAGACAGTATTCCCCAATTATGGAGGGGTAATTCACACTCTGTACACACATACATACATATACACACACATACACACATATACACATATTAATGTTCTTCTGTTTTAAATGTGAGTGTAAGAGTGATGTACAGGCTCTGGATGATCATGCGTATGTGAGTGTGAGACAGACGCTCAGGTGTTGAGCAGAGTGTGATGTGAGCGAGTGCTGGGTCACGTTTCTGCTCCGTGTTCCCCTGCTTGTCTTATTGGACCACTTAGTCTTCCAGCATGTTTCCAGAGATGGTCAGGAAGGAGTTAAAAACAGAGTCCAGCTACATGAGTGGACCAAACTTCACTGTGTAGCTGAAGTCTTTCCCCCAAACCGCCTCAGGAGCAGGAAGGCTGATCTAGGATCAGTTGTTCTGATCTTCATTTGGCTGTCCTGAAACACCACTTAGCACTTCAGCACGAGTAGGTGGGGCTAAACTGCTGAATAAGGCGACATATGTAAATGTGTGGGTTTTGTGACATCACAAAAACTTTGGCATGTTTTTGCTACTTGGGTTGCATGGGTGCAGGACTTTAATCCTCTTTAATTCTAGAAACTGATGATATGGGTCTGTTGACAGGCATCACAGTTGCAAGATGCCGCAGTATAATTGCAAAACTGATATTTTTGCCATATCGTTCCGCCCTGAAAGTGTTATTTCGGGTGCAGAGGTCATAATTACATGATGACCTACATAGCGCACACATACAGAGTACAGAGTCAATTCAGATTTGCAATTCTCTATTGGAATGGCGCGAGAGTGAGATTTCACACACGATTGATCATTCATCCAGATTTAATGGGATTTAATGGGACGAGAGACTGTAATGATAATTTGAAAGAGCTATACGAGGTGTAGCTCCTGCATGTTGTTCTGGTTTATAGCCAACAAAACGTAAATTCTCTTCAAAGCCTTCCTGTCATGGCTGTCGCCACCACATCTGACGCGCAGCTTTATTTATTCTTTAGAATGTGAAAGTATTGCAGACAAATTGTTGCTACACTTGACATTGTGAACAACATAAAATGCTTAGAAACTCCTGTTTCACAATTTTTGTCCCAATTTAGTCATCTCCACTCAACAGTGATCCCACCATCACTCACCATCACTGAGGTGCTTCATCCACATTTTCTCAAACTGCATCTAATAGCTTCAACATGCTTGGAGGAGAATGCTAACTGCTAGTGGGGGGAGAGGGAGGACCACCCTACCCACCCAAAGAGAGAGAGGACAGTTATACTGAGTGATGGGGAGAGGGAGAACCACCCTACCCACCCAGAGTCAGACGACAGTGAGTGAGGGGAGGGGAGACTCTGATTGTATCTGCCTTTTATTCTGAAAGTACACAGTACAGAAGGATGGTGAGTTCTGATTTCTGATCCACATCGACTTTAACCAAACATTTTGATCCTAAATGAGTCTGAAAATGGTAGCTATTGATTTCCCTAAGACCAATTCTCAGTTTAGAGAGGAAGATCCAGTAACGCTTCACGTGTTCTCTTTAAGGCCCAGTAATGCTCGCTTTTATTCCATTATTAGACTGTATGGGTCGGCTTTTCAAGCAAAACACTTAAAATCCTGTTAGAATAGCAGCATCTATACATGTTTTACTGGAGTGTTATTCTTCTTCTTTTGTTGACAAACAGCTTTTAAGTGTATTACTGCCAGCATCTGCCAGCAGAAATGCATTACTGGTAATAGTAACACTGTTAAAAATATACAGATTAGACAAGACAATAGTCAGAAAAACAATTAGAGTTTTTTATGATTGAATCACAATTCCACTATTCAGGGGTGGCCATGGCCTAGTGTGTAGGATACTTGCCTCCGGACCAAGAGGTCATGGGTTCGAATCCTGCCTTCAAACCCATCACTGGGTTCCTGAGCAAGATCCTTAACCCCAGGTTGCTCCAGTGAGAGACTGCCCCTGTAGTTAGGGAATGGAAGTCACTTTGGATAAAAGCATCTGATAAATTCCGTAAATGTAAATGTAAATCATGACCCATTGCTAATATATTGGTGAGTTTTTGGTGTTACTGTTTTAAAAGAGAGGCCAAATCTTCACCAAATCTTTTAGGACTTTTATGTTACCATGTCCATTAATTAAAATGACCTTTGAGTGGAAAATTAAAAATCATTCTGAAACACTAAAAACTCAACTGAGCGGTTCATTCTGACAGTTTAAGACTTCAAACTTTGGGCTGCAATGTCGACACACACCAGTGAGCTGAAATATGTGGAATATAATCAAACTGAACCTGAGCAAATTGACACAGAGGCAGTAAAAACATGGACAGAGAGCAAATAAGTCCCTCAATTAAGCTGGAATATTTTCCGAATGAAGGGTATAAAGACTAATAGTAGGACATTCACAGCGTAGCCAGCATTTATTGGTCCAGTATCCAATTAGGAGGCATCTCTTAATGTTTCTCATTGACAGACAGAGAGGTTTTGGGCTGAGAGAGGTCTGCACGGCCCAGAAGGTCACATGGCCGAGCCTCTGAAGACGAGGAGACACTTGACCAGGCTGGTCATTAAATGTGGAATCACTCATTAAACCTGGTCTCATGTTACACCAGAAAAAACATTGCAAAAACGCTGAAGTCCAGCACCCATAAAAATACATCAACAAAAATAATAATAGTCTCCAAAAACCAGCATCTGTGTTTTATTAAAGATTTTTTCAGTTTTGCCTGACCTGAAAGTCCACGGTCCAGCAGAAACAGTCCATGGTTCCATTAACTCCCATTGAAAGGTAAGACAGATTTTCCCTCTCCTGAGATGAGATCCCCCAGAAGAGATGAGGTTTTGTTCCCACAGCAGACTCGGCTTGTGTGCAAAAGTCTAAACACCCCTGGGCACAAATAAAAGTAATTAAATTGACAAATATTCTCTAGAGAGAACACACTTCTGCACACTGCAACACAACGTCTGCTTACACGTTGAGTCTATCTATGTAAAAAAAGTATACATTGATACACACACACTTTTTGAAAACATCAGATGACCTTTACATTCAGAATGAATGGGACCAGACAAATAATACTTTTTGCAATAACAGTGCTTTACTTTTCTTGTAAATGTTCTATTCCAGAGATACAATTTTTTTTCACAGTGTTTCACTCAGGAGTGTATATATTAAAGGTCCCATGACAAAAGAATTTCACTTTATGAGATTTTTTAACATTAGTACGAGTTCTCCTGGCCTGCCTGTGGCCCTGCAGTGGCTAGAAATGGCGATAGATGTAAAGAGTGCTTTGAGAGAGTGCTTTTAACAGCTCAAATGCCTGATCTGGAATTTGGCCCCATATGTTGTCATGAGGGGAAAGATTAAGGCGCCTTTCTCATGTTTTGCCCCCCCCCCCCAGAGAATTTTGCTTCCCCCCCCCTCCCCTAAATATGAGCTCCATCGACTGTCAGTGCTGTGTGTGAGAGACACTTTTGCCTGGAGAGACATCATGGCTTGCAAACGAGTGAAGCAGCAGTGCTGAAATGTACAAATGAGCACAAATGTATTTTTTAGTTCCTTCATTCGAGCCTCTGAAGAACCAGTGGGCTAATTTTATTTTCTCTGGAAATGCTCCGACACAGTACAGAGCTGTTCTTGCTGAACAGCTGAAAATGAAATCTGGATCAGTTCCAACTCTCCTTGTCTCAGCTACAAACTTCAACAAGTAAGTCAAGTTAATGCTAGATAATTTTGTTGCTTTGCTGTAAATGATTAGCTTTTTACCCTTAGAAGGTGGCTGTAATATTAGCTCTGTAGCTAACAGCTAACAGCCCAATTAGCAGGCTACTGTCGCAAATGTAAAGGTAAAGATCATCCTGTGTGTGAGTGTGTGTGAATACACACATTGATTCGAGTGTTGTACTTCTCTGTTATTTGGATAGCCTGCTGTTGTTAGTGTTATGGCGTGCACAATATCTGCCGTTCCCCTCACTGAAATGACTCGAAGTGAGTCAATTGAAGAGTCTTACAGCAGAGGGGCACTGATCTCAACCGTTTGGTTATCTCACTACAGCCCAATACAACTGACTTTTACCAACTGGCCCCTCCCCCCTCCACCTTGCTCCGCCTCTCTGTCCTCCTCATTATCATTTAAAGCTACAGGCACAGAAACGGCGTGTCCTTTAGAAATCTCAATGTGGGACTGACTTGGCTATAATTGGCTGTAATTTTGCACCAAGGCTGAATTTCAGAAAGAGACTTCAGAGACACTATTAGGGACCACTAAGACAATGTTTAAAATTTTTAATTGCTATTAATCACATTTTCTTTTCATGAATTCAAATGTAGCGTATTTTTTTAAAGTACTGCTGTATGAACAAAAGTGCAAGAACATTTGGTTTAAACACTTTAAACTAATAAGGAGCTTTTTAACAGCAGCCTTCCCTTTAACACAGTTACACAATCTCAACTTAAACATTATTGTAACCAAATCAATTATACAACCAAAGCTACTTGCCACTGCAGGGTGTTCAGGCTTTATCTATTTATTATAGAAAAACAAGTTCCTCTCAGAGTCCAGAGCATTATAGCAGCTGTAAATGAAAGTCTCCATATGAAAGTCTCTTTATCTGTATATGCTGTGTATGTAAATGTAACTAAATATCACACATACTTATCACACAACTGTATTAATCATGATATGACAATAATCGCATTCAAAACATTCAAAACCACTGTGCTGATCTAGGATCAGGTCTGTTTTATTTTTCACCTCACCATGTATGAATTTACGCTCACAAGGAGAACTGATTACACACATAAAATGCCAAAGATACAAAAATACTAAAGAAAACAGGCAGCCCAGTGTAGCGATATGAAGACCATACTGTCCGTTTTTATCATATTCTACTTCTGTCAGCACTCTCTGACCTTTCGTTGGGTGGATGTTTCCCAGGGAAAGGCAAAAACGGTCCAAAACGGCTTGTAAAATAGAACCTTATGTAAGTGTGCAGATACGAGGCTTTGCTCTGAAAGTGGTGTCGATATGTTGTTATTTCTTTCGAGAAGACTGAAGCTCTCCCCAATCGAATTAGGTTTCTTCGGAGGCCTAAACTTAGAGCGGACTGGACTGATCAGACCTAATAGCGGCAGCCGCTCCGCACCGCGGTGAGAATCAGAGCCCATTACAGCTGCGCAAACAGCCAGGCTGGGCCTTTTCCGCTTCATATTAAACACCACACAGGTGTCAGGCGGTCCGCAGGTCAGGCGCTCGCTAAAATTAGAGACAATTCGCAGGTCAAACATGCCGCCTTACCTCCCGTTAACGGGCGAGGGTCCGCTGGTGGATCTGCAAATTCATAGCTCCCAGTCTGGCGTCCACACCAGACTGGGAGCCATGAATACGCAGATCCGCTTGCGGACCCTTGTCCGTTTCCCAGGATTACCTCGGCCTCCGGGTTGCTAAGACATCAGCAATTAGCGAGAACTGGGTTACCAGGCAGACAGCGGCTATAACAAAGTACACATGGTAACTATGGAAACCAGAGCTGGCCAACCCCCCCCCCACACACACACACACACACACCCCACCCTTCCTGATACACAGGTTGCATGTAGACCCTGTGTGTGATCATAAACATCGATTGAGTGCGTTCACTGATTTTAGATCTGCACTGCTGCCCTAGTACATTAACTACGTAAAGGACGGGTGAGCGAGAATCATAATGAACTCTCTCTCTCTTTCTCTTCATGATTTCTGTCATCGAAAAACAGATTGGAGTTTTTACAGACCACACATACACACACACACAGACACACACACACACACACACACACACACACACACACACACACACACTCTCTCTCTCACTGTCGCAAACGGTACAGTGAACAGAAACAAAGGGGAAAGTGTTCTCTCATGTTTTCCATGGCTGTGTATGTCTGTATAAACGAATTGATAGATGGTTTCTGTGTTACTTGTTTGTTTGGTTTTTTTTGTTTGTTCTGATACAGGAAACAGATCCACTGTTGGGTTTTCAACAACCATCATAAGATCTATACAGTGAAGCATCATGTCAGAGCAGAACATCGAACTATTGAAGGAATAAAAACAGGCCAACAAAAGAAAAACAGACAGAAGTGGAAGAGCATCGAGGGCGAGGAGGAAAGAGACTCATCCAGAGCATTTAAACATCATCAACCAGAGAGAGCTCCCGGAACAAAATCAATACTACTCACTTCCTTCTTAAATGAAGCATCTTCTCCTTAAAACCTTTTAAAATCTATTAAAAAATCATGAAAAGCAGAAACGTTTTATTAGAGTCTGTTACTCAGAAGCTGCCTTCCCGGAACTCCAGCTGCACAGCAACCCTAGACAGGCGAGCGAGCATCATAATGAACTCTCTCTCTCTTCCTCTTCACAATTACTGTTATAGAAAAACAGGTTTGAAGAGTATTTACCGAACGGAACTTGAAATGAAATTAGACATTTAGCTCCTACCATATTGGACACATTCATTTTAACTCATTTTGAGGATTTTCTACTTGCTATATTCTAATTGCTAAGTTAAAGGGCTCAAAATCTGAGAAAATCTGGTGTAATTTGGTGTGAAGAGGTTCACTGTAGCAACTAGAACCAGAGGTCTCCAACACTAATAGAGGCAGACGTCTGGTTCCATTCACTTCCACTGTTTTTGATTTCCTTTCTCCACTTCAAATGACTTTGTTCACACTGTATTCACTGAATTATGCAACAAATGTTAAAAACAATAGTTGGAACTCTGTTTCAGTATATCCTCTATACAGCATGCAAGACTGATACCATGTTGTCCTCCAGAGGTTTTGTGATGTTTGAGATAGACTCACTATATTGAGGAGACGCTAAAACACATTTTAACCGTATGTTCATTAACTCTCACCACAGTCTGGCTGCCAGTAATGATATCAGTAAAAGAGATGCTCCTGAGGCACTGACAGCTTATCAAAGGTAAACAAGCAGCAGGTGATTAAAATAAGAACCGGCTGCAATCAGTGGACTCAGTCAACAGAACATGATACTGATTATATTGCGAGTCACACGGTTTTTCATCTCCTGTTTGTTCTGACTAGAGCTGGACGATACAGCGATATTTACTGATATTGTGATCAATTATTTGTCGGTGTGCTTTATCAAGCATATCAGGATATCGATTAAACAGCCTGGTTTCATTAAAGAAAACATAACACAGGTCAACAGGTTAGAATCATCAGAGATCGGTTTCTGTGGGTTCTGTTTTTCATGCTGATTTCAGATCTGAGTTTAGTTTTTCCTGCAGGTACAGTGTTAGTGATGAAGCTAGTTCTATACTGCATGATAGTTGGTATAACCATATAATAATCATATGCTGAGAGTTTTTGAAGAAACAGTGGTAGCTGACTGACACTGATCATTATATCTATGCCACAGTGTGGCCTGTCTGACTTCACTCTGAAAATATTGAAACAGTTCTTGATTGGTGCTGCGCTTTAATAAAAAATGCATGTAAGTCTATTGCAGATCTAATATTACTCATCATTCAAAAAGTTGATGTGACTAAAAAATAAACTGAAAGCAGATCTGAAATCAGCAGGAAAAACTGGTTTAGAAAAGTGTGTTGTGGTTTCTGATTAACTTTTTGTTGACCTGTGAAATTAGTGCTGTTTAACTGAAGTGCAGTGTGTGGAACCCTCAACCTTCCAGACTGTCACTCCGGTGAGATCTGGAGGTTCTAACACTAATAACTGATTAACACACACACACTCACACACATTTAAAAAATAAAATCTCCCACTCTGGGACGAATCATTTAAACATGTTATCAAGTGTTAATTATAGTTAAAACAATTAACACTCGTTAACATGTTTAAACTGGCAGCCAAAAAATAAAACATTATATATTTTTGCAGTATTGCCGACCCCTACTTGGAATTGCACACACTTTGCATTTTCACTTACAAAAGCTATGAGTGCTGAAAACCACTGGGCCTGAATGAGTGTCCCAGACCTCCCGCCTCATTACAGCAGGGCTGTCCTGATATATCGGTACTGACAACAACCGTGATATTAAAAACATTAAACACTGATATCAAGGTCATAATACACAGGTGATAAATACTGTAAATGACCCAGACCTGGTTCCCTCTCCAGCACAGTAGGTGGTGCTATTGCTGATTAACGCTGGTCTGCATGAAGAAAGCAGAGACCATGCAGTAATTAGCTAAAGCCAAAGTGTGTCAAGAAGAAGTCTCTCATAAGAATTCTCACAGAGAGGTAGTCAGGGTTTTAGTTGCTGGTCTCTGAAGAAGTGTTAAGAAGTGGAAGTGCTTACTCTCAAACCCCCATTATTATTATTATTATTATTATTATTATTATTATTACTATTCTTATTATTATTATTATACAGTAGAGAGAACCAGGAGGAACACTGAGAGAACCAGGAGAAAAACAGAAAGAACCAGGAGAAACAATGAAAGAACCAGGAGGAACTCAGAAAGAACCGGGAGGAACACTAAGAGAACCAGGAGGAACACGGGGAGAACCAGGAGAAACAATGAAAGAACCAGGAGAAACGCAGAGAGAACCAGGAGGAACAATGAAAGAACCAGGAGGAACACAGAGAGAACCAGGAGGAACACCAGCAGAACCAGGAGGAACACAGAAAGAACAAGGAGGAGCATGGAGAGAACCAGGGGAAACGCGGAGAGAACCAGGAGAAACACTGAAAGAACCAGGAGAAACGCAGAGAAAACCAGGAGAAAAACAGAGAGAACCAGGAAGAACAATGAGAGAACCAGGAGAAATGCCGAGAAAACCAGGAGGAACACAGTCGTCCTGCCACGGCTTAAACTGTTCCCACTCTCAGTTCTACACTTAAATTTACCAGAAAATTCAAGGCATGTTTTGTTTAGTTTAATTGTCATGTTGACTGTTAATGTTACAGAGAACACAGTGTTTTTCCGCTGTGTGTGTGTGTGTGTGGCGTCATCAAACGACTCGTCGACTCGACTTTGCTGAGCGACTAGTTGACTTGAAAAAATCTTGAGTCGTTAATGCCCTAGAACATATATATATATACACACATCACATGTTAGTTACTTGCCCAACAAAATTTATAAAAAAAAAAGTGGGTTAAACTGAATTCAGAACCTATTCTAGAAATAGGTTCTAAAAAAAATCACACCAGAATAATTAAATTCCATCTTTTCTGATGACCTTATCAGTCAATCCCTCTGTTCTCTCTCTCTCACACACACTAACACACACCCCCGTACGCAGAGACGAGGCGACCTCCCGAGCCCTCCCTCTCTGGTGGGCCGCGGTGTCCCCCAGGTGTCCGCTGCCTTCTTGAATGTGTTCAATTAGCTTGTGTAACCAGAGGCAGGCTGGACAGTTAATCCTGCAACACCTGCAGCCTCACAGGTGAGCGGCGAGAGATCACACGCGGCCCCCGGCTTTACTCACCCTGCCTGATTGGACGTGCGAGCAGAGCTGGCCCTCTGACAAGCAGCTGGACGCCTAATTAACCGCTCCAATAAACCAGATCAGGTCTCCTTCAGCTGGACGTGTCACCCCTCCGCTCTCCGGCAGCCAGGCGGAGCCGCACTGGGGAGAACTTCGCAGAACTAATTAACAAGAAAGAGTGAAAAAGTGCCCGATTATTATTACTACTATAATTATTACACTGTCCATTCAAACTCTGTGACTGAGAGCAGGCCCCGCAGAACACGCTTCTGACGCACCAGTCACTCCTGCACTCTAGAACATCAGATTAAAGTGTATTTTCAAACCTGGCAGGACAGACAGACATTTTCCACAGCTCTACGGAACCGGTCTGTATCTAAACTGTACTGTGATGGTAATGAAGTTGTATCAGTTTCTAGTCTTGTTTGAGTTTTTTGCCAAGTCTAAAATAAGATAAACCTTTTTCCTGAACTATTTCAGCATGAACTACTTCTGTGAACCTTGGGCAGCAAGGACCTTGACGCCGGTTCTTTTGATAGGTTCTGACCACTGAACACCAGGAACCCTCCACAAGACCTGCTGATCTGGAGATGTTCAGTCATCAAGACACCACGGATTGGTTCTTATCAAAGTGTCTCAGATATTTTCTAAGAATCCAGACACTGGAACCAGATCTTCAGTGTTTCCTTCCCCTGCAGGGAGGAATTGCTTTATTAATCATCTAGTGGATTTTGGTGAATGTGTGATAAAAAGAAAAAATAAATATGACCATTTATACCTAGAACCATCATGTTTACTCCCTCATTTATGTAGGTTCTCCACTGACTGGTACTGGCTCGGTACTCTACTCGCTTTTTTTTTTTGCTTTTCCATCACTAAAATCTAGTCCCTGGTACCCGGTACCATTCTTGGTGCCACCTTGGCCGAGGTTCCAAGCGTGCTGAAGCGATACAAAATGATGACGTTGGAGGTTACTGATTGGTGGTTGGTTGCTATTGTTACATCAGTGTTGTTGACTGAACCCAGACAAGCCGCCTGGCATTTACCTCAGAATACAACTTTCTCTGCCTCAGCTTTTTGACAGCGAGTGCTTTGGGAAATTTTTTGACAAGTAAACTTATTAATTGATTTCATCTATGCTGGTAATTGTAATGATGCCGGGTTGTTTACCTCAGCTTAGAGCGCTCCGCTCAGGCTGCTGCTCAGAATGTTTGGTCGCTATAGCAACCAGTTGTAGTGGAAAACTGTAGGTTCGAAACCAAACTGAACAGAGTAGAACCGAACTGAACCGAACCAAGCTGGTACCAGTCAGTGGAGAACCCCCTTTAGATCACCTTATACAGCCCCTCTCGCCGCTTCCCGTGTGCTTAGCAACGCTAGGCGCTTATGACGTCATCCGACTTTGACAGCGCACCTTTGAATAAAATAAATTTAAGAAAAAAATATATACAGTAAACCTCCAGTTTTACGCGGATCCAGTCATGCGCGGTTTTTTTTCGATAACGAAACTGATCATTTTACACGGAAATATTCAAAACAACGTGGAACCTGCAAATATTCTCTGCTTTTTTTTTTTTGCTTTTTTTGTGGCAATATGTTTTTTTTAACTAATTTTAGTACTTCTGGCTCTCCGTGCATGGACTTTAAAACTCTCTCTCTCTCTCTGTCCTTCTCTCTTACTCCCTCTCTCGCGCTCTTTCTCTCTCTGTCTCTCTCGCGATATCTGTCTGTCTGTCTCTCTCTCTCTCTCTGTCTGTCTGTCTCTCTCGATGTCTGTCTGTCTGTCTCTCTCTTTCTCTCTCTGTCGGTCTGTCTCTCTCGCAATCTCCGTCTCTCTCTGTCATGTCTCTGTCTTGCGCGCGCGCGTTCTCTCTGTCTGTCTGTCTCTTTCTCTCTCTCTCTCTCTCTCTCTCTGTGTGTCTCTCTCTCTCTTTCTCTCTCGCGTGAACGCGTTCTCTCTGTCTGTCTCTCTCTCATTCGTGACTTTTCCGGAGCGCGCGTTCTCTCTGTCTGTCTGTCTCTCTTTCTCGCTCTCTCTCTGGTTCGTGACTTTTCTGTATTTAAACTTCGGGTTTACCTTTACATTTTCTTTAAGGGTAATGTATTAAATGGAGTTTTAATGAAATTCAAGTGTTCTGGGAGCATATTTAGAGTTTACACTGTTAAAATAGGCATTTTAAGGCATTTTTTTGACCAAAACACACAACGCGTTTTTTCATTATACGTGGGTGCTAGTGTAACGTAACCCCCGCGAATAACGAGGGTTTACTGTACTTTAAACACGTTTTTTGTCGGCTCTCCATTATTATTTCCAACAGAAGAAAGCCTCTTCACAGCTTCTAGAAACAACATCTTAGCATCGCTGACACTGTTGCAGCAGGGGGGGTCAAAACCTGCAGTTTCCATCTTTATTTTGTATAAAAGTAGACCAAACCTCCCCGACGCCTGTTCCTGCAACAGTGCAGATCTGAAGAAATGCTGAATTCATCGAACCGTGTGGTTTTTATTATCTAATTACATTCAATAGCAAAACACACAATGCAAATATGATGGCGAGTAAAAGCCTGAAACTCAAACTAATTCACTGTTTAATGCATAATAAGGTTTTAGAGCAAGATTAGTCACTTTCCTGCACAAGCAGTCGGCATATCTCTGCTACATTTTAAGCATTAACTCGGGTTTCCAGCTCCTGCTCGGTTAACAGTTCAGGTGAAAGCAGTGGGAGTCGAGCGCTGCAGGCAGGGCTGGGGACGGGGATGCGAGTGAGGATGCAAAACACAATTAATTCAATAGTTTTTGTTTTTTTTAAAAACCGGCAGTACAGGTTGGTAAATTGGCGATGCCAAACGGGGCAAGTTTATTTCTTAACAGCAAATATCAGCATGAAAATCAGCATGAAAACGTTTATGGATAAAATATGTAAGAAATTCGTATAAAACCTAAAGAAAATAATGACTTTGAACTAATTTCACAGGTCACAACCATCAGAAACCACAACACACTTTTCTAAACCAGTGTTTCATGCTGATTTCAGATCTGCTTTCAGTTTTTTTCTGTCACATCAACTTTTTGAATGATGAGTAATATTAGATCTGCAATA